>SJYQ01006228.1:956574-967658 GCA_006410935.1 Redunca redunca | reverse complement strand
AGTCATGTGAGACTCTTTGTGACCCCATGGACTGTATCCATCCAGACTCCTCTGTCCATGGAATTTTCCAGACAAGAATCGTGGAGTTGCCATTTCCTTTTTCTAAGTGACTTTCCTGACCCAGGGATTGAACCCATGTCTCCTGTCTCCTGTGTCTTCTGCTTGGCAGTCAGGTTCTTTACCATTACCCCACCTCGGAAGCTGTGTGATTGTTGGCTAGTGAATAAATGTGCCATGCACCTAGTAAAACAGCGGCTTAATTACAGCATCTGTTTTTATATTGTAAGGAATCATTGTTGTTTTTCAGTCATGTCTTACTCTTTGCAACCACGTGGACTATGGGACACCAGGCTTCCTTCCCTGGTCTTCACCATTTCCCAGAGCTTGCTAGATAGAACTCATGTCGAATGAGTCTGTGATGCCATCTTGTCCTCTGTCATCCCCTTCTCCTCCTGCCTTCGAATTTTCTCAGCATCAGGGTCTTTTCTAATGAATTAGCTCATTGCATTAAGTGGCCAAAGTACTGGAGCTTCAGCTTCAGCATCAGTCCTTCCAATGAATATTCAGGACTGATTTCTCTTTAGGGTTGACTGGTTTGATCTCCTTGTAGTCCAAGGGACTGTCAAGAGTCTTCTTCAACACCACAGCTCAAAAGGATCATATCCTACTAAACATCTGTTTATTCAGGAGGAAAACACAGAGAATCTAAAGAAATATTTTCAAAAATATTTTAATATTAAGTTGGCCAAAAGGTTCATCTGGATTTTTCTATTACAAAAATATCAAATGAACTTTTTGGCCAAAATACAGATTTCCTTGCCCACACTTGATATGGAATTATGATCGCCTTTGGCCTCAAAGGAATAAAACAGACGTTGACAAGGAAAGCATCACTTAGAGGCTGGTAGCCTAATTGGTTCAAAAACGTAGGACATTATTCTCTGTCCAAGACTTAAAAATGCCTTTGCTTCCCCAAGGGGTGTTGATGGAAGAAATAGTGACTAAGTTCCTTTTCCACTAACCTGCTTGTAAAGAATGGAACTTAGATTTAAATTTTAACTGATTATAGGAATTAATGTGATGTATGTTGCATCATTTTTTGTCACATATTTATGTTACTTTTTATATTAATATGTATTTATATTAGGAATTTAAATTTAAATTAGGAATTTTATTAGGCATAGAATGAACTTATCTAGCCATTTGCATTTCTAGAATTTCCAGATCTCTAGAGGAGCTATGGTTTTGGAAGCAGCCTGTCAGTCATTAAACTCATTTCTAATCTCTCTCATTTCTACTCTTAATCTTGATGGGTACTTTCTAAAAACAAAATGTCTTGTCAAAGTCACTAACAAATTTCTAAATTTAACCAACTTCTCATGTAACTTTAGAAGAAATACAGTGTTCTGTTTGGTTATAAGCATGTATGATGTTGAACCATCTCTCAGGTAAAATTATTCTGATGCTAAAAAAAAAAAGAAAAAAAAAGTGTCATTTCCCAACCGAGCCCTTAGAAAGAAGACATAAAAACAAGCTTTCATATCACCCACACGTATATTTTTGTCAGAGTCTGTTGTTTCAAGAATACAGAACCTTTCTGGGGCTAGGGGGAGGATTCGCTGATACATTTTCAGCACCAACTCTAATGTCTGGCCCAGAAATATAAGTTTATTAATGAGTGAATGAGACCCATCTGTTTGTTTACCCTGATGGTTTATCATCAGAACACATTCAAGGAAAAACTGAGAGGCAAGTTGCTTTCCTAATTAGATATTGCCAAGAAACTGAATCCCCATGTTTCTTATATGCAATACTGAAAAACTTCCTTTGGTTTCCTTGCTATATTTTATAGTTATCCCCATTTAAGGATTAACCTCCATCCTGACCTAGAATTGACTTTTGAAGGCTATGACATTGTTTGTCATGTTCACACTCTGGCATTCTTTATTGCCATATTTGTTTTCCAATAAGGTTTTGAAATTCAGATGGTCCTTGAAAACCATTTATTTATGAACTATTTTTCCTTCCATTTATGACATTATATGATCTATTTGAATGTGGAGTAGCTCCTCTTGGCCCTTCTGCACCTGCGCAGCCACCACTCCTTGGACATGGGTTTGCTCCTCTCCGTCTCTGCCCCTGACCTTGGGCGTGGGATAACTCTTCTCAGCCGCTGCACCTGACCTTGGGCGAGGGGTAGCTCCTCTAAGCCACACTTCTGCATGGTCCATCACAGCCGGCGTGCTTCTGCCACGTGGTCCACGTTCAAGGTAACAGAAGGTAAGGAGCAGTGTCTGCACTTTGCTGGAGCAGCCCTGAAGAGATACCCCACGTCCAAGGTAACAGAAACCCAAATGAGATGGTAGGTGTTGTGAGGCATCAGAGGGCAGAAAAACAAACCATAATCACAGAAAACTAGACAATCTAATCACACTAGGACCACAGCCTTGTCTAACTCAATGAAACTAAGCCATGCCGTGTGGGGCCAGTGAAGATGGGCAGGTCAAGGTGGAGAGGTCTGANTGCCAAGAAACTGAATCCCCATGTTTCTTATATGCAATACTGAAAAACTTCCTTTTGTTTCCTTGATATATTTTATAGTTATCCCCATTTAAGGATTAACCTCCATCCTGACCTAGAATTGACTTTTGAAGGCTATGACATTGTTTGTCATGTTCACACTCTGGCATTCTTTATTGCCATATTTGTTTTCCAATAAGGTTTTGAAATTCAGATGGTCCTTGAAAACCATTTATTTATGAACTATTTTTCCTTCCATTTATGACATTATATGATCTATTTGAATGTGGAGTAGCTCCTCTCGGCTCTTCTGCACCTGCGCAGCCACCACTCCTTGGACATGGGTTTGCTCCTCTCCGCCTCTGCCCCTGACCTTGGGCGTGGGATAACTCTTCTCAGCCGCTGCACCTGACCTTGGGCGAGGGGTAGCTCCTCTAAGCCACACTTCTGCATGGTCCATCACAGCTGGTGTGCTTCTGCCACGTGGTCCACGTTCAAGGTACCAGAAGGTAAGGAGCAGTGTCTGCACTTTGCTGGAGCAGCCCTGAAGAGATACCCCACATCCAAGGTAACAGAAACCCAAATAAGATGGTAGGTGTTGTGAGGCATCAGAGGGCAGAAAAACAAACCATAATCACAGAAAACTAGACAATCTAATCACACTAGGAAAACAGCCTTGTCTAACTCAATGAAACTAAGCCATGCTGTGTGGGGCCAGTGAAGATGGGCAGGTCAAGGTGGAGAGGTCTGAAAGAATGTGGTCCACTGGAGAAGGGAATGACAAACCACTTCACTATTCTTGCCTTGAGAACCCCATGGACAGTATAAGGCAAAATAATAGGATATTGAAAGAGGAACTACCCAAGTCGATAGATGCCCAAAATGCTACTGGAGATCAGTGGAGATGTACCTCCAGAAAGAAAGAAGGGATGGAGCCAAAGCAAAAACAATACCCAGTTGTAGATGTGACTGGTGAGAGAAGCAAGTTCCGATGCTGTAAAGAACAATACTGCATAGGAACCTGGAATGTCAGGTCCATGAATGGAGGCAAACTGCAAGTAGTCAAACAGGAGGTGGCAAGAGTGAATGTCAACATTCTAGGAATCAACAAACTAAAATGGACTGGAAAGGGTGAATTTAACTCAGATGACCATTATATATACTACTGTGGGCAGGAATCCCTTAGAAGAAATGGAGTAGCCATCCCGGTCAACAATGAGTCTGAAATGCAGTACTTGGATGCAGTCTCAAAAATGACACAATGATCTCTGTCCGTTTCCAAGGCAAACCACTCAATATCACAATAATCCAAGTTTATGCCCCAACCAGTAATGCTGAAGAAGCTGGAGTTGAACGGTTCTATGAAGACCTACAAGACCTTTTAGAGCTAACACCAAAAAAAGATGTCTTTTTCATTATAGGGGATTGGAATGCAAAAGTAGGAAGTCAAGAAACACCTGGAGTAGCAGGCAAATTTGGCCTTGGATTATGGAATGAAGCAGGATAAAGGCTAATAGAGTTTTGCCAGAGAAAGCAGTGGTCATAGCAAGCACCCTCTTCTAACAACACAAGAGAAGGCTCTACACATGGATATTACCAGATGGTAAACACCGAAATCAGATTGATTCTATTGTTTGCAGCCAAAGATGGAGCTCTATACAGTCAACAAAAACAAGACCAGAAGCAGACTGTGGTTCATATCATGAACTCCTTATTGCCAAATTCAGACTCAAATTTAAAAAAGTAGGGAAAACCACTAAACCATTCAGGTATGACCTAAATCACATCCCTTATGATTATACAGTGGAAGTGAGAAATAGATTTAAGGGCCTAGATCTGATAGATAGAGTGCCTGATGAACTATGGACTGAGGTTTGTGACATTGTACAGGAGACAGGGGTCAAACGACCCCACGGAAAAGAAATGCAAAAAAGCAAAATGGCTGTCTGGGGAAGCCTTACAAAGAGCTGTGAAAAGAAGAGGAGCCAAAAGCAAAGGAGCAAAGGAAAGAGATAAGCATCTGAATGCAGAGTTCCAAAGAATAGCAAGAAGAGATAAGAAAGCCTTTCTCAGCGATCAATGCAAAGAAATAGAGGAAAAGAACAGAATGGGAAAGACTAGAGATCTCTTCAAGAAAATTAGAGATACCAAGGGAACATTTCATGCAAAGATGGGCTCAATCAAGGACAGAAATGGTATGGACCTAACAGAAGCAGAAGAAATTAAGAGGAGGTGGCAAGAATACACAGAAGAACTGTACAAAAAAAGATCTTCACAACCAAGATAATCACAATGATATGATCACTCACCTAGAGCCAGACATCCTGGAATGTGAAATCAAGTGGGCCTTAGAAAGCATCACTACGAACAAAGCTAGTGGAGGTGATGGAATTCCAGTTGAGCTCTTTCAAAACCTGAAAGATGATGCTGTGAAAGTGCTGCACTCAATATGTCTGCAAATTTGGAAAACTCAGCAGTGGCCAGAAGACTGGTAAAGGTCAGTTTTCATTTCAATCCCAAAGAAAGGCAATGCCAAAGAATACTCAAAGTACCACTCAATTGCACTCATCTCACACGCTTGTAAAGTAATGCTCAAAATTCTCCAAGCCAGGCTTCAGCAATACATGAACCGTGAATATCCAGATGTTCAAGCTGGTTTTACAAAAGGTAGAGGAACCTGAGATCAAATTGCCAACATCCACTGGATCATCGAAAAAGCAAGAGAGTTCTGGTAAAACATGTATTTCTGCTTTATTGACTATGCCAAAGCCTTTGACTGTGTGGATCACAATACACTGGACAATTCTGAAAGAGATGGGAATACCAGACCACCTGACCTGCCTCTTGAGAAACCTATATGCAACAGGAAGCAACAGTTAGAACTAGACATGGAACAATAGACAGGTTCCAAATTAGAAAAGGAGTACATCAAGGCTGTATATTGTCACCTTGCTTATTTAACTTCTATGAAGAGTACATCATGAGAGACGCTGGACTGGAAGAAGCACAAGCTGGAATCAAGATTGCTGGGAGAAATATCAATAACTTCAGATATGCAGATGACACCACACTTACGGCAGAAAGTGAAGAGGATCTAAAACCCTCTTGATGAAATTGAAAGAGGAGTGTGAAAAAATTGGCTTAAATCTCAACATTCAGAAAACGAAGATCGTGGCATCTGGTCCCATCACTTCATGGGAAATAAATGGGGAAACAGTGGAAACTGTGTCAGACTTTATGTTTTAGGGCTCCAAATCACTTCAGATGGTGATTGCAGCCATGAAATGAAAAGACGCTTACTCCTTGAAAGGAAAGTTATGACCAACCTAGATAGCATATTGAAAATAGAGACATTCCTTTGCCAACAAAGGTCCATTTAGTCAAGCCTATGGTTTTTCCAGTGGTCATGTATGGATGTGAGAGTTAGATTGTGAAGAAAGCTGAGTATTTTCATCATGGATATTACCTGCTTGGACCTAGCATTTGTATTCGTAGACTACATTACTGAGATATAAACTCAGCTAAATCTATAGTGTAATACAGTCATTTGTGAATAGGAATGTAAATAGAATAATACAGAGAAGTTTTATTGAACACATGTGAAAACAAAATAGATGATTGAACAAAATGTCTCAGTTCTCCAGAGGGTGCATTCCTTCAGAAACCTGGATAGGGAAGACATTCTATTCTATTGGATTTTTGCTGAAGAAAAGCTTATAGCCTCTAAGTTGAGAGTGGAAGAAACAGAATGTGGAATACCACACAGATCTTTGTACTGATCAGGAAGATACTGCAGTTTTCTCAAGAGATACTGGCATAGAATTCTACCAACCATAAATTACTGAAAATTCTTTTACAAATGCTTTTATGGTACCCCAGATTCATATAATAGAGTACTATTCATATAATAAAGTACTATCAAATCAATTCATTTTCTTAACTCTTGGACTGCATTATCTTAATTTGAATTGTTGGTGAACCACTGTGTGTGTGATCAGTTGCTCAGTTGTGTCTGACTCTTTGCAACCCCATGGACTGCAGCCTGCCAGGCTCCTCTGCCCACGGGGATTTCTAGGCAAGAATACTGGAGTGTGTTGCCATTTCATCTTCCTGGCAGTCTTCCAGACCCAGGGATCGAAACTAAGTCCCCTGTGTCTTCTGTATTGGCAGGTGGAATCTTTACTACTGAGCCACCTGAGAATCCCTAACCCAAGCCATTCAGAAACTGTAGGGATGAATAATGTATGATATATTACCCATAAGTCCTACCACNACTCTTTGCAACCCCATGGACTGCAGCCTGCCAGGCTCCTCTGCCCACGGGGATTTCTAGGCAAGAATACTGGAGTGTGTTGCCATTTCATCTTCCTGGCAGTCTTCCAGACCCAGGGATCGAAACTAAGTCCCCTGTGTCTTCTGTATTGGCAGGTGGAATCTTTACTACTGAGCCACCTGAGAATCCCTAACCCAAGCCATTCAGAAACTGTAGGGATGAATAATGTATGATATATTACCCATAAGTCCGACCACCTGAAGAATTAAATCAGAATTGTAAAAGAAATTGTGAATTGAGTCCTCCATAAATTAAATACCACTTAATGATTCTATACTTGAAGGCAAACTGCCTGCATATCTTTATATCATGGAAAAAGTTATCACACCCATGATATTACACACATTTATATCCATAAAAGATTGGAAATGTAAGAGTTATACCTCGTATAACAGTAGCTAAACTGAACATACTGTTTCCAGTAATAATATAATATTTATAAGCAATGGTTACCATTACACCTAAACCTTTTATTCTCTTCAAGTTGAGATATTCTTTTTGGAAATAAGCAAGAACTTGTGATGAGAAAAGCCATGTGTTAGCAGATAGATAAGAAAACCTTGTTAATGGCTAATTATAGAAGCTAATATATGCTAAGCATTTTCTTCCTAGATATTTTGCAAAAACTTTGCAGTATTATCTCATATTGCATTATCAGTAAGTTCTTATTACAGGTGAGATGAATAAGGATTAGAGAGGTAATATGACTTGGCAAAGGTCACAATACTAAAAGTCATTGGGACTGAGATTGATGCTGGCAGACTGCGTGGCTCTGTTGTGGACAAATGTAAGTAATGCTTCTTCATAGTGGTAGAGTAATGACCATGACCCTGGAACCCAAGTAGTCTTTTGTTCTTTGTATGTTATCAGGTGGGTGCTAAAGACCCACAAAAGTCAGCTGGATGATGAACTGAAAATTTCAGCTTTAACTTTCTATTTCCCATCAGAACTTCAAATGTTTGTTTTTATTTTTGTCAAAATAATTTCCAAATTTTTTTTTTATTCTTAAATGAGAGAGCTTCCTACTGAAGTATGTGCCAAAATTTATGCTAATAATTTTGTTATTTTTAATTCTTTAAGTATTTTAAAGCATCTGCTTGATTTAGTCACAGTATGGATGCTAAAAATACAAAATAAATATATCATACATAGATTTTAATTTTTCTACTCACAGAAATTAGAATACCATACAGTAAAATTAAAGCTTTATAATAAAGAATTTGTAATGCTCTAAGTGAGCATAGAGATTTTCAATTTTTAGTTTATTAGCAATGGCAAAAACCCCACTTATTAAAGTACAGATTTTAAATGACTATGGGCATGCTTTTTAAAAATGAAAGTATATTTTTACATTGGTAATCAGGGTATATTAGAGTTGAATTAAGTCAGTCTGCTGCTTCACTAAACATTCTAATCCAGAAAAATCATTGGATTTACTATTAAAAACATTGTACCACTAATACTGCATACTGGATGTTGAAATCTACAGAAGAATGAAGGGAGGGGATGAAGTAATAGAGGAAAAAAAGAAAAATGGACAATGTTTTGGCAGATACATCCAATTTTCTTTAAATATTTCATCCTGACAAATATTTCTTTTTAATATAACATCGTGACCAGTATTTATCTATTATATTATACAGATTAACCACTTGCTAGTTGTATGACCAGGACAAATGTACTCCACTGTCCTAAAACACTGTGCATGCTCAGTTGCTCAGTTGCATCTGACTCTTTGTGATCCCATGGACTGTAGCCCACCAGCATCCTCTGTCCATGAAATTTTCCAGGGAAGAATTCTTGAGTGGATTGTCATTTCCTTCTCCAGGGGATCTTCCCAACCCAGAGACTGAATTCACATCTGTTGCATCTCTTGCATTGGCAGGCAGATTCTTTACCATTATACCACCTGGAAAGACCATAACATAGTTTGTTCATCTGAAAAATAAAAAAAAAATATTAACTGTACTTGTTTCACTTTGTTGTTTTGAGGTTTTAATGTGTTCCTACTATCCAATCGTTAGGCAAAATGTCTGGCATATGATGATTAATAAGTGAGAGCTATTATCATTAGATTAATCATCATTGCCATTACTGTTGCTGATAGGAGACTTGAATTCTGCAGTTCATTTCTAGAAGTCTCAGTCTGTAAAAATCAATATATTTGACAAATTATTACTTCAGTCATGTACACTGTCTTTCTCCATGGCATGAAAAACTCTTAATCTAACATATCTTACTGTTCTTTACATTTTATAGCTTTTCAGATACATTATTATTTTATAAACATATATAAGACCATCATTATTTTATAAATAAGGAAACTAAGACTCTGAGATTTAGAAAATAAATATATATTAGGCATTTACTATGTATTGTAAAAGGAACGGGGGGGGGCTTATATTTACTTGCTAAACAGTGATTTTTAACAGAATTTCTGGAATCTTAGTCTCTTTCAATAACACTATCTGTCATTCTGACCAGTAAACATGTTCACTTAGTTATAAATAGCACATCACTGTATGTTCAAAAGTGAAGAAAAGGAAATGTGGTATTTTCACTATATATACAATTTTTCAATTATGCAATGACAAGAGTTTGTAAAAAACTAGATAGGTTGTCATGAAANATGACAAGAGTTTGTAAAAAACTAGATATGTTGTCATGAAAATGAACACTACAATAAACGGTAATTCAAGAATATGGGGGGCTTAAAGAGAAATTCTTAGAATGTAATTATAAATAAAGCTAAAGAGTAAGAAAAATAAGTATGTATATGATGAAAATAGAATGGATTTTCAAAGAACTCAAAGAACAGTCAACTTTCAAACCAGAGTGCAGGTGATTTAAAGATGGAAATATTTTCAACAATCACAAAGATGTATAAGAGAATATTAATAAGGATAAAAAATAATAAAATGTACATTGTAAAAAAAGTTACATTCAGTATTTTAAACATATCCAAAGTAAAAAGAGAGCAAAAAACCTCATTATCAGGAAAGGATGGCATATTTTTAATGAATGCCAAAAGGTACCAAATCCTACTGGGCTTTCATTTACTTCAATAAGAATGATCTTTGGATTTTTAAAGATAAAAATAATTTAAAGGAGGATTTGCAGAACATCATCATCAACATGTTAAAATAAGTATTTTCTGTCTTCTCTTCAAAGAACACTGATGTAGACCAGAGAGTCTTTGTGCAAGTCAAGGAGTGCAGCAGAGAAATTCCAACTCACCACTGGAGCAAAATATATCCAAGATCAGATGAATAAAAAGGAATTCTGAGGTGTGCTGAGATACTTGGATGTACGCTCAATAGCTCAGTCGTGTCCAACTCTTTGTGACTCTATGGACTGTAGCCTTCCAGGCTCCTCTGGCCATGAGATTTTTCAGGCAAGAATACTGGAGTGGGTTTCCATGCCCTCCTCCAGAGGATCTTTCATTGAACCTGTGTCTCTGGCACTGCAGGTGAATTCTTTACTGCTGAGCCACTGGGAAAGCCCCATGAGACTTGAATATTTACATGCAAAAGAATGAAACTGGAATCCTATCTCATATCACTCACAAAAAATAACTCAAAATGAAGTAAGGACATAACATAAGATGTGAAACGGGAAGAAAACAGAGTCAAAGCTCCTTGAAATTGGTTTTGGGAATGACTTTCATCAAAAACATAAGTAACAGAAGCAAAAATAAATTAGCAGACTACATCAAACTGGATAGCTTCTGCACAACAAAAGAAAATCAACAAAATGGAAAGGCAACAAACAGAATGGGAAAATATATTTGCAAGCCAAATGTCTGATAATGGGTTAACACCTAAATATATATATTGAACTCATATATCTAAATGCAAAAAAAAAAAGTCCAATTTATAAATGGGTAGAGAATTTAAATACACATTTTTCCAAAGAAGACACACAAATGGCTGACAGATATATGAAAAGATCTCAACATCATGAATCATTAAGGAAATTCAAATTAAAGCTACAAAGAGATATCATCTCATCTCGGTTAGAATGGCTTTTATCAAACAGATAAGTGTTGGCTAAGATGTGGAGAAAAGTAAACCATTGTGACTGTTGGCAGGAATGTAAATTTGTTCAGTCACTGTAGAAAACAGTGTGGAGTTTCTTAAAAAAAAAAAAGCAGAAAAAAATGGCAATTTTGTGAGTTTATAGATGTGTTAACTAATCCTATTGTGGTAGTCATTTCATAACATATAAATAT
>SJYQ01006228.1:900577-948582 GCA_006410935.1 Redunca redunca | reverse complement strand
CTGAAACTTAAATTTTATTGGTTTTTAGAAAATGTTCCCAGCCAATCTAATTACTATATAACTCATATTAGATAATTTGTGAACCATATCTCAACATTTTTTATTTAAAATTACTTTTAAATTGTTTCTTAATATTATATACATATATTAATCAGAACACTTAACTGTTTACCGTTCAGTGAATGCAAGTTCAGGCGGCCTGATGCACAGTGAGGGTGAACAAACTGAAACATCAGAATTTGGAACAGAAAAGTTTTATTGCAGGGTAAAGCAAGGAGGATGGGAGGTTTGTGGTGACAAACCCAAACTTGCCAATGCCTTTGGGGAGAAGTTTATATAGGCAAAATTTGGAGTAAAGTATGCAGGGTGTGTGTGTGTGTGTGTGTGTGTGTGTTTCTGATTGCTTGGTGGTGAGGTAAGACACAGTGTTCCAGGACCCTCAATTATTGGCCTCCTGGTTTAAGTGAGTGTGGGACCTCAGCTTATAGTTATCATCTTCCACCTGGTTTCAGGGCCTTAGTTTCTGCAGAACTCAAAGATATCCTATGAGGAGAAATGAAGATTCTGCTGTCATCCCTGCTATATCTTGTTTTTTCAGCTCCTCCTTTGGTTTTTGCATTCCCTTATTTTCCCCAATCAGCAACTGTTTGAGCTGGCCCTTTGGTACTCAAGGAAGGTCTGGGGGCTGAAGTCTTTTTCCTAAAAATGAGAATTGGAGGGGGCACTTGCAACTAAAAAGAGCCATATGCTGTAACTAAAGATCCTGAGTGCTGCAACTGAATCCTGGCACAGCCAAGTTTAAAAAAGAAAAGAAAGAAACAAGCAGCATAAAAAGAATTTGAATACAAAGGATGGAATTTTGGTGGGTGTTGGGATCATTTGGTATCCTCTCAGTGTTGGTGGTTAAAAGAATCTATGTCTGTGTAGAGGTTAATGTAACTGTGCACCCCAAATGGTGGATTTTGCTGCATATAAATTTTGAAAAGGAAAAATAAATGAATAGAAACAAGCGAATCATTATCAATCTACAATAGGTATGTGTCTATGCACAGTCATGTCCAATTCTTTGCAACCCCATGGATTCTTTGTATCCCACCAGGCTCCTCTGTCCATGGAATTTTCCAGGCAAGAATATTGGAGTGGGTTGCCATTTCCTACTCCTGGGGATCTTCCTGACCCAGGGATAGAACCTGTGTCTCTACATCTCCTGCATTGGTGGGTGGATTCTTTACCACTGCACCACCTGGGAAGCCCTACAAAAGGTATAGCAAATTAATAATTAACTTAATGTCATTGGGAACCAATGTTTTTTTTTTAGCATAAGAGTAATAATACAAATGTAAAACCATCCAAGTTAAATAAAATCTCAGAAATAATAATTTTGAACAGGAAATATCATTATGCACTCAATTTTTTTTTCTAAAAATCTGTACCTTATTGTCTAGAAGCTATGAAAACTAATTAACAATAAAACATATAGCAGTTAGATTGCAATCTCCACATAGAATTTCATAAAAAAACAAACCAGGGTCCCTGAAGAAACAGCTGATTTCAGGTCTATGACAGAAAAGAGATAAAAGAAGCCCATAAAATTTAAACCAGAAAGCAAATAATCTATCAGAAATGTATGGGATTATGTTAAGACACCAGAGTCAACGTGAATGGCCACACTGGCCAAAGATGGGACAACATGAGCATCAAATCCATGGTGCTCAGTGGTTGCTTTATATATACACATATATGTATATATACACATATATGTATATATACACATGTGTAAGTTCATGAGTCATTATGTTACTCAAAAAATAAGAATTAACACATAAATTTGGCTATTGTACAACAGCTTATTCTGAAAGCTAGAGTATTTGTGGAAAGACAAACTTCAATCCTTCTTTTTCTGTATGAATTTCCTCCCAGGGTAACCAAGTCTATGATATAATGTGATGAAGTGAAATTCTTCCTTGGAGAAGAACTCCAGTTAACAAATGCCAAGAACTATAAAGGGTCTGAGATTTTACTCTACTTTCAGGCTTAGAATTTAGCTTGCCACAGTTTTGTGGATGCTGGCAGAAGACATGAAACTTCTGAGTAATAGCAAAAGGACAGTTCATTACTTATATCAATAGTATTATAGTGGCCATTTTCTTCCACTGATTGCCCAAACTTCAGCTCTCACAGGGTTGTGTGATGAAGTCAGATAATGTCAGCTATTTAGTGAATTGTGTTAAGGGAAAGGAACACTAAGCTCTAGAAACAATGATCTTTTATAATGGATTTCAAACAAAATTCTTCAATTTTGCTCCAGAGGAACTTATTTTCTTTGTTAACCTGCTGCTGCTTCTAAGTCGCTTCAGTTGTATCCGACTCTGTGTGACCACATAGACGGCAGCCCATCAGGCTTCCCCGTCCCTGGGATTCTCCAGGCAAGAACACTGGAGTGGGTTGCCATTTCTTTCTCCAATACATGAAAGTGAAAAGTGAAAGTGAAGTCACTCAGGCGTGTCCGACTCTTCGTGACCCCATGGACTGCAACCTACCAGGTTTCCTCCGCCCATGGGATTTTCCAGGCAAGAGTACTGGAGTGGGGTGCCATTGCCTTCTCCGTCTTTGTTAACCTGGACAGTAACAAATCTGGCTTCTGCTCAAGGGTGACTTGCCATCTCTGTCTCCTGAACTTGTTCATTAAACATATATCCTTAGGGATATTCTAGAGCAAAAGTCATCAGTGTCACTACTCTCAATATGTGGAGCAAAGCAAGAGACCCATGGAGTACTAACTCCCAAAAATCAACACAGAAGAAAAATGAACTTAGGAAATCACCATTTTGCAACTTCTAATAAAATAATATATCTTATCAGTGATTATCAGTGGATATTGAAAATGATTAAGGTGATGGTTGATGAGAAACATAATTAATGGATTAGGCTGACAAACCTAAGTTCATTGACCAAACTTAAAATTGCTGAATATGAAATATGCAGACATCATTTACCTACTGGTGTGATGCAATTGGAAATATGAAGCAACACCTCTATTGGATTCTTGCAAAAATGATTGAACCACAGTATTAGCAATCTTCTAATTGCTAATACTAATAAAAGTCTAACTAGTTCATAGGAGGAAATAAGGGGAAAAAACATGTTTATATGTTTGAAAGTGAAGTCGCTCAGTCGTGTCCGACTCTTTGCGACCCCATAGACTGTAGCCTACCAAGCTCCCGTGTCCATGGGGTTTTACAGGCAATAGTACTGGAGTGGATTGCCATTTCTTTCTCCAGAGGATCTTCCCAACCCAGGGATCGAACCCAGGTCTCTTGCATTGTAGACAGACGCTTTACCTTCTGAGCCACCAGGGAAGTCTGTTATATGTACATGTATATATTTAAAAAACATGATGATCTAATTACCAGAAAGTGGAAAATTATGTCCCAGTTTCATTAATGTATAGATAGCATTTAAAAAGTCTTGTGGAAGGAAAGTTTTTTGTAGTTAAGAGATATAGTACCTAAATGTAATATGTATATAATTTTACAGGATGTTCTAATTTTTGAACAACAGAAAAGTAAGATGGTTTTGAGAATTACAGTAATTTGATTATAATCTAGGTATTAAACAGAAAAGAATTATAAATAATTATATTAGATCTGCCATGGCTTTTAAGGTCCTTATTTTTTTTAAAGATATCCTGATATACAGATAATAATATTCTTAGAATTTATTTTAAAATATCTCAACAGAGAAATAAGGCAGGAGAGGGAGGAAGGAAGGAATGGAACAAGGAAGGAAGGAAAGGAGTGAGGGAGGAAGCAAGGGAGGGAAGGAGAAAAGGAAAGAAGGAAAACATTTTCTGTAAAAGCTAGCAAACATTTCTGAAACAAGAGCTTACCTTCTATTATTTGCCTTGAAAATGTTTTTGGAAGGAAAATTTTGCCTTCTATGACTTGAAATCCACCTTTTTTTTTTTTTTTTTTTTTTTTTAATAACGTATAAGAGGATTTGTACACAGTGTCACAGTCTGGAGGAAAAAAAGAACAAAACCCTAAAAGTATAGCATAAGTACTGATATTACAGCCAAACTCTATACAGTTTACAGTTTTTCCAGCTATCAGACTGCTAAAGACAAATGTGAAAGGCACAGAAGTGGAAAGCAGCCCAGATTTACTGATATTAAACAAAAAGACAACACAGTTGTATGGGGATTAAATCAGGAAAAAGAAAAATGCATGACAACCACTTTGTAAGAAGTGAAAACATGTTTAGAATCCATTAAATCCACTTTCCTAAGGAAAGTGTACAGGTTTCAAGGACAGAGCTCTGCTTTGATAATGCATGATTGTTAAATTCCCAGGGTCTGTATAAATTTTGTAAACCCCTCTATTTTACAAATTAAAGAATGATTTTTTTTGCAACAATAATATATGTCAAACTAATAAGAAAATTAAGGAGAAGGTGACATCAGGGTGTGGATATTTCCACATATTAGCAGAAAGGTTAACCAGTCATTTAGAAATTTAAGAAGAGTTAATAACTATGCGGGGTTCACAGAGAAGTCCTTCTGTGTGGTTCTGGGGAGTCAGCGCAGAATCTGCAGAAGCTTAGAGAATCGTGCTGTGTGCTTTGTTTCCTTGTCATTTCCCACTGAAGCCCCTGTGATGGAGCATTTTTCCCTTTATGAGCTGGTGATGCCTCCTGTCTTTATAAGGCATGCGTGGGTGCGTGCAAAGTCGCTTCAGACATGTCTGACTCTTTGTGACCCTATAAACCGCGAGGTTCCTCTGTCCATGGGATTCTCTAGGCGTGAATACTGAAGTAGGTTGCCATGCCCTCCTCTAGGGGATCTTCTTAGCCCAGGGGTTGAACCCATGTCTTTTATGTCTCCTGCATTGGCAGCCTTCTTCTTTACCACTAGCATCACTTGGAAAGCCCCCTTGATGAGGCAGACACACTCAATTGATTTATGGTAACTTGCTTCTTTCTTCCCAAAAGAGAGAACTGAACCAAAAGCTATTCTGATTCTGGCCAAAAGAGTTTTTAAGCCTGAAGGGAGTAGTGCAAATCCTTGCTTCTATTTGCCAGCAGGACTGTTCTTTGGTTACTCCAAATATATGGATTGCTTCTATTCAGTAGAGCAGCCTTTGCCGTATTTAGGTGGTCCTTCTCCATGAGTCCTAATGTTTAGAAGTAGCTTTATTAAGGTGTGTTTCTCTTGTGTATGAATTTTAGCTTCAGAGCACTTCAGTTGATTGAAGTGTCCCATCCATCACAGAAAATTTTACTTTTCTCAGTAAGTTCTTATTGGCTGCTTCTTTATCATATGCTTTGTAGGCTTTTAGAGTGCTCCACACTTAAATTATATATCACTTTGGTATTTAAATCAATGAATTTAAATTACTGTATAATGATTACTTTCAATATGCCTTCACTTAAGGAAGATGATATAATTAAACATGTTTGTTTGATCAGGTCTTGCAAATGAACCTATACATTTACATTAGGTCTCTATGAGATGCGTTAATTCCCTTGAGTTTTTTTATACCATTTGGAAAATGCTGTCAGTTCTATGGTTCAGTCACACTCTTTCCTCCCTCCCTTTCTCCTTTCCTCAATCTTCTCCCTCTTTTTACCTCTTTTCTTACCTCTTTCTCCCTAGCCCCATACCTACCTTTTTTTTTCCTTCCCCTATTTCATGCTTATAGTGTACTCAACTGGAGGAGGCACTGGCGACCCACTGCAGTACTCTTCCCTGGAAAATACCATGGATGGAGGAACCTGGTAGGCTGCAGTCCATGGGGTCGATAAGAGTCGGGCACGACTGAGCGATTTCACATTCACTTTTCACTTTCATGCATTGGAGAAGGAAATGGCAACCCACTCCAGTGTTCTTGCCTGGAGAATCCCAGGGATGGGGAGACTGGTGGGCTGCTGTCTCTGGGGTCACACAGAGTCAGACACAACTGAAGTGATTAGCAGCAGCAGCAGCAGTGTACCCAATACTACTCTAAATACTCGAAATAAAGTATTGGATAAGTTAGAAGCTGATCTGACTTGTATTTCGAAACAGATACCAATTAAACTTGCTTTCTTCCTGTGCCCAGGGAACTTGCAGTATTGGTCAGGGAGGTTTAGTGGAAGTTGAAGAAGAAAATTATTTCAGAGAAAACCAATATGTCCTAAGCTGTCAAGAAGTTGAGATGAATGAAAATTATAGACAACTAACCTAGGAGATTTCATATATGGTATTTATCATCACAAGTTCAGTTGGAGACATTTTACACATCTTCTGTGCTTTCATATTCTCATTTTTCATTGTACTTTCCTGAATATATGGCACACAGTTATAAAAACTGCTTCATGTCTACCATTTTATCAGCTGTGTAATATCTGTTTCTAATTTGTTGATTTTTCTCCTTATCATGGCCTATATATCCTTGCTTCTTTTACTGCCTAGCAATTTTTTATTGGATGTTCAGTTCAGTTTAGTTCCGTTCAGTCGCTCAGTCGTGTCCGACTCTTTGTGACCCCATGAATCACAGCACACCAGGCCTCGCTGTCCATCACCAACTCCCGGAGTTCACTCAGACTCTGTCCATGGAGTCAGTGGTGCCATCCAGCCATTTCATCCTCTGTCGTCCCCTTCTCCTCTTGCCCCCAATCCCTCCCAGCATCAAAGTCTTTTCCAGTGAGTCAACTCTTTGCATCAGGTGGCCAAAGTACTGGAGTTTCAGCTTTAGCATCATTCCTTCCAAAGAAATCCCAGGGCTGATCTCCTTCAGAATGGAGTGGTTGGATCTCCTTGCAGTCCAAGGGACTCTCAAGAGTCTTCTCCAACACCACATTTCAAAAGCATCAATTCTTCAGTGCTCATCCTTTTTCACAGTCCAACTCTCACATCCATACATGTGAATGAATGAAGTCGCTCAGTCATGTCCGACTCTTTGTGACCCCATGGGGTGTAGCCTACCAGGCTTCTCTGTCCATGGGATTTTCCAGGCAATAGTACTGGAGTGGATTGCCATTTCCTTCTCCAGGGGATCTTCCCAACCCAGGGATTGAACCTGGGTCTCCCGCACTGTAGACAGACGCTTGACCATCTGAGCCACCACATCCATACATGACTACTGGAAAAACCATAGCCTTGACTAGATGGACCTTAGTTGGCAAAGTAATGTCTCTGCTTTTGAATATGCTGTCTAGGTTGGTCATAACTTTCCTTCCAAGGAGTAAGCATCTTTTAATTTCATGGCTGCAATCACCATCTGTAGTGATTTTGGAGCCCCCAAAAATAAAGTCTGATACTGTTTTCACTGTTTCCCCATCTATTTCCCATGAAGTGATGGGACCGGATGCCATGATCTTTGTTTTCTGAATGTTGAGCTTTAAGCCAACTTTTTCACTCTCCTCTTTCTAGAGATTATGATTTTACCCTTTTGAGAGATGATTAATTATGTATTCCTCTAATTTTGAGCTGGGATACAGTTATCTTTGTTGGAAGCAGTTTAATCCTTTAAAGGCTTACTTTTGAGATTTGTTATGTGGGACCAAAGCACTTTTAAGTCTAGGGTTAATTTAGCTCCATTATTGAGACAAAATATTCACCTTCTGAATACTCTACCTAATGGCCTATATATTATAATTTTTTCCACTCTATGTGATAGTATCCTAACTATTCTCATCTCTTTGTGAGCTCTGAAGACTGTGTCACCTAGTCCTGTTTGGTGGTTCTTTCCCAGGCTGCACTGACCCATACTCTACTGAAAACTCAAGGGGAACCTTCTGAAAGTCTCCAGAGCTTGAGATCTTTCCAGGAAGCTGTCTCTGTTCGTAGCACTTTTCTTTTTATGTGGTTCTTCCCTCCTTATCAAGAAATCTCTTTGGATTTTATTCTACAAATTCTTCCCAACTTATCCTCAACTGTATCTCAATTTAGGAAGTCTGTTGGCCTCTGCCTAGGTCCCTCCTTGTCCTGTGTGGCCTGGAAAGGTTGGGGCAATAATTTCATCATCTGGTTTGTTTCCCTTATCTCAGACATCAATGCCTTGTGCTGAAAGCATTGCCATTTACGTTGTGTCCAACTGTTTTAGTTGTTTAAGAAAGTATATTTAATCCTGTTACTCCATATTGACCAGAAGCCTCATAGCAAGTAGTTATAGCTAAGTTTATCTAAAATCAGTAACTTACTTAAAAAATCATATATTTAGTACAGGTAGAAGGAAATTGCAACCCACTCCAGGAGTTTTGCCTAGAGAATCCCATGGACAGAGGAGCCTAGCAGGCTACAGTCCATGGGGTCTCAAGAGTCGGACATGACTTAATGACTAAATAGCTACCACCAGAGGCAAAAGTCAAATCTCTTATACAGAAGTTCATATTGATTTTTCTCTTGTGTTTGACCACATTCTAGATCTTACAGAGTAACCTTTCTAACAGGTGATTTCTAACAGATCAGAAGTAAGTGGTGAGAACTGTAGGTGGTAAATGTAAACATTTTTCCACAAGGTTGAACGTGAGGGAAGAAAAAGAAAACAACCTGAAAGAGAGAAATTGAAGCCTCAAGAGAGTGTGTCAAGACTGAGAGAAACTTGTATTTGATATATAGTTGCTCTCAATCTGATGGCTCCCTAGTAATAAAGAGAGATCAACAGTACACCACCAACCCAGGGCTTAAAAGACTAAAGGAGTAGAAAGAATGTTATGAAAAGTGTGTCAGAAAATGCTTTCTGGAGGAGGCAAGGCTTAAGCAAATCCCTGAAATGCTCATCAAGGACACAGAAAAATAAAAGGCTCTAGGGACTTCACTTTATTGGGAGAAAGATGACGGCAAGGGACCTGAAACTGTATAAGCTGTGTTTGCAGGACAGTGAGAGGATGAATGAAGGTAGAGCAGAGAATTTTGTTCACACTCTCATTTCCTAGATTTCACTCCAAGAAATGTATCCATAGGATGAGCAGTCTGTGGCCAAGGATGACAAATTAGGACAGCCATTGGCTTGTCTAATCCTCTCCTCATACACACATTGTCAGCTATCATCCAATATAATTTACACCCCTTTAATTTACACCCAAGTGTAGAGGAACTTGGAAGGTGTTGGTGGGAATGATTAGGACTATAAGGTGAACAATATATACTTGATAATTTTGTCTATGAATAAATGAGCTCAGTTTTCCTCATCACAGATATATGAAGAACATTTCCCTTTTGTCTCTGTTCCAAATTATTCTCAAGAGAAACACCCCAACTTGCCATCCTTTTCCAGATTTATTTTGGCCATCACTCCTCCAGAAACAAATCTTCACCTTCTGTAGGGGGGAAAAAAATGGAGCTCTGAGCTATAAGTAGAGATGAAGATATAATCAGTTTCACTCTTGGACTTTTATCTAATGTTTAGCTACAACAACTTTTCCTTAACACACACTTACATCCCACCAGATAGTCATAATATAATTGATGTTTGACAATGCATATGGATCAAAGAACAAGTTTGCTTGTTCTACGCTACAGTACCTAAACAAAAGAAGAAAATGCAAAAAATTTCAACTGGAAGGATCATCTATTATTGTTTTTTTTCTTTTTAAACATAGGGCTAACTGACTATTTTGGAGGGAGAGTATTTCAAGTAGCCTAGAGTCTTGAGAAATTAGTCTAGGTTTAGGAAGTAATTTCTATTGGTTTAAGAAAATTGAGTACCTGTCTTTAGACTCTGGAACCCATTCCTTTGTGAGGGGGCCATACTTTTTGCAAAGCAGTCAGCAGGGTCATAACTAAGGGTGAGGAGGGAAGGGAGAGGCAAGGCAGACCACCTGGGGAGGAGAGGAGGTGTTAATGAATGGTGTGATCACAGAACTCTCAGAGTATTGTGCAAAGAAACAAAGCCAGAAACAGTACAGTCTCAACCTAAGGAATTGAGTGCTCGGATTTGACTGAGGATATAGTGAGTGTCTATTTCCTGTAAAGGTAGGTAAGTGGATCTAATTCTCTGCAGATGTTTTGGGTTTTTTTTCTCCTTTGGTTTCTCCCCGCCCCCGCCCAAGTTAGAAAAACATGCTAGAGCCAAAGATAAATTAGTTGGCAAAAAGTTCACAAACTTGAATACAAGTACCCCTCATTCATATAACACCCAGGTTATTTTCTAATGCTGAGTGTATATGACTTTGTGTGTGTGTGTGTACACTAAATTGCTGTAGTTGTGTTCAACTCTTTGTGACCCCACGGACTGTAGCCTGCTGGGCTCCTCTATCCATAGAATACTCCAGGCAAGACTAGTGGAGTGAGTTGCATGCACTTTTCCAAGGAATCTTCCCAGCACAGGGATGGAACCCACTTCTCCTGGGGCTCCCGCATGCAGGCGGATTCTTTGCTTTTGAACCACCAGGGAAGCCTGTAAATGACTTGAAAAAGACTCCAAATAATTAGCATGCCTATGGTATCCCATATCAATACCAGTGTCCAGACCTGCCTTTCTCTTTCTCTCTCTTTCTTTTTGGCCATGCCACATAGCTTGCAGGATCTTAGTCCTTGACCAGGGATCATACCCAGGCCCGTGGTAGTGAAAACCCTGAGTCTTAATTACTCGACAGCCAGGGAATTCCCCCTGCCTTTCTCATATAATTATAGTGATGAAAAGAAGTCTTTGTGGGGATAGGTACAATCTAGCTTTGACTAACAGCACCTGACTCTCAAGACAAAAGGTATTCCTATCTGGCAAGAGAAATTATACCCAGTTCCATTCACCCAGAGTATTTAACCCTCAACTCTGCCCAGAAAGAATCTTGTTGAATATAATATATTAGGTGTCCCATTAGAAGACATGGTCTAACTGAAGACTGGACATGAGTATGAGAAAGAATTGTGTACATAAAGAAAGAGGTGAGCAGTAGCCAGATATTCTATGTATTTTTCATTTATGACATGAAATATGACATGACTTGTAAAGGAGTACCAGAAATATATATCAGATGCTGTGCAAAGAATAAACTGAGTGCAATGAATTTTATTTTGTGAGAGCACACTTACAATTTTGATTTCTTTGAAATTATCAGAGAGAAAAAGTACATAGTAAAACAAAGGCCAGTTCCATCTAAGAAAAGTAGCTCCGGTCAGTCATATATTTTGATGTATGCCTCCTTTCCTTTAAGCTTCAATCTCATGTATTTTTTACCTTCTAGTATTTAGCACGTGATGAAGTTTAACATACCTAAAGTACATTTTCAGAGACAGTTAGATGGAGATGGGGTTAAATCATATAAACTAGAACCATGCAAAGACATTAGTAGTCATTTTTAGAAAGTTCTACTTAGTATAAATACTTTGATTATATTGATTCAGAAGCTTAATCAGGACAACAATGTGAAAGATAAAATGGTCATATTTTCTATTCTTTCACTTGTAGGAAGTTTTGGAAGCAACGTTTTTTGTAGTGAAATTGTTGAAAACTGCTATTTTTATTTTACTGTATAAGAAACACAGTTGAGTAGATTTACCTAAAAGTATAGCTATTAAACTGACACTGAAAGAAAATGCTTTTAAAAATGTTGAGGTTTTAGATGGACTTCTCTAAAGATTAAAATGTGGGAAAAGAAGATCAGGAAGGTACTCTTTAGCAGGACTGTAAGGAATACATAATCAAAAATCATGTGGAATCTAGAAAAATAGTACAATAAACCTATCTGAAAAGCAGAAGTAGAGATACAGATATAGAGAGCAAGCATATGGACACGAAGGAGGGGAGGAAGGTGGGATAAACTGGGAGATCGAGATTGATATATACACACTACCATGTACAAAAGAGATAACTGATGAGAACCTACTGTATAGCACAGGGGAAAAAAGGTACAATCTGTTTGCAAGTCATGTATTAAGTTAACTTTAAAAATGCATTCCAATATATGTTAGGTGCAGACAATTACTGACTTCACTTTCACTTTTCACTTTCATGCATTGGAGGAGGAAATGGCAACCCACTCCAGTGTTCTTGCCTGGAGAATCCCAGGGACGGGGGAGCCTGGTGGGCTGCCGTCTATGAGGCAGGACAGAGTCGGATATGACTGAAGTGACTTAGCAGCAGCAGCAGCAGACAATTACTATTTGATTCCACTTATACAAGATACCTAGAATAGACAAATTGATACAGTCAGAAAGAACAATGGAAAATGCCAGGGGTGAAGTGTGGGGAAGTAGGAAGTTAGTGTTTAATGGGGACAGAGTTTCTATTTTAGGAAGGTGAAAAATTTGAGATGGATGCTGGTGAGAGTTGGACAACAATGTGAATATACTTAGTGTCACTGAACTGTACATTTAAATATGGTTCAAATAGTATGTTTTTATTATATGGCTTTTAGCAGAATTTAAAAAAAAATTAAAAGATAGCTTAACACCTACTTAAAAAAATCAATGTACAGTAGATGAGTCAAATGATCAAACTCTTGAGGAGGCAACTTTCTTCCTTAGCCTGAGAAATCATTTATCTGCCATTTTCTCCAGAGTTTTAACAAAAAGTGAAATTACCCATGTAAGAAATAAAAGCCTCAGGAACAAAATAGAGCTAACTACCTGATTCAGTAACTACTTTAGCTTAAACTTTGTTCAGTCTTCTTTGTTTGCAAATAACCTGAAACCTGGGAGTGTTCAAAAAGGCAAGAAGTGGAAACTGATAGCCTTAATTTCTCAGCCAAACACTTGGCAGAGAATCACTTCTACCATATTGTTCAAAGCAGTTGAGTCTGCTGAGGCTTATTGGTAGGGGACCATTTACCATATCTCTCCACGAGAAGAGTGGACCTTCTGTAGTCTTTCACAATGCATGCAGGACCAACTGAAATCTCTAAGAGCATCAGAAGAAATACCTTAGTGAACACATGATACTCTGAATACCAGAAAGTATTTCTCAGGACCAAAAATGGGGAACATTCTTTATTATTTATGGGTTCAAAGGAAGATTGCAGGACTGTGTTCAAGAACTAGGCCACATTCAGAATAGATATGGAATATTGCCCATGTTCAGATTCTGGAAAAGCTTGGGAGCATAATTAGAGTGCTAAGAAGTTTCTTGATGAAATTATAATCACTTCATAATTAATTTGTGCTACCACTGAAGATCTACTTGATCAAGAATCTGATTAATTTGGTCAGTCATGTAGCTCTTTTCTGTATACATATGTTTTAGAAATTTATACTCATAAATAATCTTATTAGATATAAGAAGTAATAAGGGAAAGAGAACAATAATACTCCCCAAGACATCCAAACCCAATATGATGGTAATAAGAGAAGAAAAGGAAAATAAATATAAATACCTTAATATCTATCTGCTTTGCAATTAAGCCACATTACTAAATATCTGTTATTCACCAGAATTTTAGTTTGCTTAGTCATACAAATAGAAAATCTTGGATTCTGCATACAAGAAAATTTTCTACAGTTGGAGATAATGTAAGCATTAAATTTAATGCTTACTATACAAGTGAAACAAAGGTAGTGGGTATAATGTACAAATTTGTAACTGAAAATTCTGGGATTAGGGTTTAAGACTTAAGACAAGCAACAATACAGAGCCATGACTGTGGGTGGAGAAAGTTTTGATCAATTCAGTTCAGTTCAATCACTCAGTCATGTACAACTCTTTGAGACCCCTTGGACTGCAGTACTCCAGGCTTCCCTGTCCATCACCACCTCCCACAGCTTACTCAAACTCATGTCCATGGAGTCAGTGATGCCATCCAACCATCTCATCCTCTGTCACCTCTTCTCTTCCTGCCTCAATCTTTCCCAGCATCAGGGTCTTTTCCAGTGAGTCAATTCTTCTCATCAGGTGGCCAAAGTATTGAAGTTTCAGATTCAACATCAGTCCTTCCAAAGAATATTCAGGACTTATTTCTGAATATTAGGATTGAATAGTTCGATCTCCTTGAAGTCCAAGGGACTCTTGAGAGTTTTATCCAACACCACAATTCAAAAATACCAATTCTTTGGTGCTCAGCTTTCTTTATAGTCCAACTCTCACATCCATTCAAGACTAATGGAAAAACCATAGCTTTGACTAGACAGTCCTTTGTTGGCAAAGCTCTGTCTCTGTTTTCTAATAGGCTGTCTAAGTTGGCCATAGCTTTTCTTCCAAGGAGTAAGCGTCTTTTAATTTCATGGTTGCAGTCACCATCTGCAGTGAATTTGGAGCCCCCCAAAATGAAGTCTCTCACTGTTTCCATTTTCTCCCCATCTATTTGCATGAAGTGATGGGACCAGATTCCATATCATAGTTTTTTGAATGTTGAGTTTTAAGCCAACTTTTTCACTCTCCTCTTTCACTTTCATCACAAGGTTCTTCAGTTCCTCTTCACTTTCTGCCATAAGGGTGGTATCATCTGTGTATTTGAGGTTATTGATATTTCTCCTGGCAATCTTGATTCCAGCTTGTGCTTCATCCAGCCCAGTGTTTCTCATGATGTACTCTGCATATAAGTTAAATAAGCAGGGTGACAATATATGGCCTTGACATGCTCCTTTCCCAATTTGGAACCAGTCTGTTGTTCCATGTCCAGTTCCAACTGCTGCTTCTAGACCTGCACACAGATATTCAGGTGGCAGGTAAGATGGTCTGGTATTCCCATCTTTTTAAGAATTTTCCATAGTTTGTTGTGATCTACACTGTCAAAGGCTTTGGCATAATCGATAAAGCAGAAGTAGATGTTTTTCTGGAATTCTCTTGCTTTTTCTATGATCCAGTGGATGTTGGCAACTTGATCTCTGGTTCCTCTGGCTTTTCAAAATCCAGCTTGAACATCTAGAAGTTCATGGTTCATGTACTGTTGAAGCCTGGCTTGGATAATTTTGAGCATTACTTTTCTAGCGTGTGAGATGAGTGCAATTGTGTGGTACTTTGAATATTCTTTGGCATTGCTGTTGTTTGGTGCTGGCATGGAAACTGACCTTTTCCACTCCTGTGGCCATCCCCGAGGTTTCCAAATTTGCTGCCTTACTGAGTACAGCACTTTCATGGCATCATCTTTCAGGATTTGAAACAGCTCAACTGGAATTCCATCACCTCCACTAACTTTATTCATAGTGATGTTTTCTAAGGCCCATGTAACTTTGCATTCCAGGATGTCTGACTCTAGATGAGTAATCACATCATCATGGTTATCTGGATCATGAAGGTCTTTTTTGTATAGTTCTTCTGTGTATTCTTGCCACCTCTTCTTAATATCTTCTGCCTCTGTTAAGTCCATACCATTTCTGTACTTTATTGTGCCCATCTTTGCATCTTTCCCTTGGTATCACTAATATTCTTGAAGAAATTTCTAGTCTTTCTCATTCTATTGTTTTCCTCTATTACTTTGCATTGATCACTGAGGAAGATTTTCTTGTCTCTCCTTGCTAGTCTTTGGAACTCTGCATTCAAATAGGTATTTCTTTCCTTTTGTCCTTTGCCTTTTGTTTCTCTTCTTTTCTTAGCTATTTGTAAGGCCTTCTCAGACAACCTTTTTCCTGTTTTCATTTTTTTTTCTTGTGGATGGTCTTGATCACTACCTCCTGCACAGTGTCACGAACCTCTATGCATAGTTCATCAGGCACTCTATCTATCAGATATAATCCCTTGAATCTGTTTGTCACTTCCACTGTATAAATCATAAGGGATTTGATTTAGGGATTTGACACTGGAAATTTCTAGTTTTGATATAATAATATTATAATAATCAAAATATTACAATAATATTTGATACAGTAGTATTAAATTGTTTTGATACAATAACATTAAAGTTGCAATAGATCACTCAGTATTCTAGTGGAGGACAAATGCCAAAGAATTTTCTTTTAAAGTAGCAGGAAAGAAAGTAAACCTAGGAATTATATAAAAATAACAAATGAAGTTTTCTTAAAACTTATTAATAAAAATTATGACCCAAACCATTCTTCATGTATGTTGTATATCCTCACTTAGAGATGAAATGAAAGATGCTCTTAAAACCTTATTTTGAGAGAGAAGATACAAAGAAATCCAAGCTGGTAAGCAACAGATAGCAGCAAAAAATTCAATGAAATATATAATAGTCACTGACAAGTTTAAGTCATTAAAGAGATATGTGCAATGGGAGTTCAATTTTATTCCTACTGACAGATAAATCCTGGTTAAAAAATAGCTTTTTGTGATCTGAAAAATGAGCAGAGGAAAATTCTAAGTATGCAAACAGTGGTAGTAAATCATCTGCATATAGAGAAACAATATATCACATGACACTGGTTTAAATATCTCATGAGGAACTGAATTAGGACCAGCAGCAAGAATCACAACTAAAATCTAAAGCAGAGGTGAGATAAAAGGAAGGCTAGACAATACCGGTTCCTACTGCTATGTAATGACAAAGATGCATCTGGGTTTGGTAATGAGAACCAAGGCTAAGCTTTTTCATATTTCTCTTCTGCCTTATTACTTTTGTTGCATATGGAAAGACATGCAGATGACATGCAATTGCCTTTACTTTTTGTCCAACTGACATATACAATTTACGTGCTGTGTGCTCAGTCGCTTCAGTTGTGTCCAACTCTTTGCAACCTATAGATTGTAGCCCAGCAGACTTCTCTGTCCATGGGGTTCTGCAAGCAAGAATGCTGGAGTGGGTTGCCATGCCCTCCTCCAGGGGACCCTCCCAATTCAGGGATTGAACCTGCACCTCCTGCGCTACTGTGCTGCTGGTGGGTTCTTTACTGCTGAGCCATCAGAGAAGTCCATAGAATTTATATGCACTGACGAAGGTTTGAGTCTCTAACCTCGTGACAAAGAGGTTACTACTGCTTCATATGTGCATACTTTCTATAGAATACATGTCTTTAGAAAATATATTTCTCAAAACACCCTATAAACTATGTGTGTTTGTATTTAAATTATTAAACAATCAATTTTTTAACTCATTTTATGTACAGGTTTTAATTCTTATTTTTAGCTCTGTTATTTTTCATATATATACAGATTCATACAATAATCACTGTCAACAGAATAAATCTGCAAACTCTCCATATATAGTAATGTGTTTACCCTATCCTAAACCTGAGAAGCAACCTGTTCTCTATCACTAAAGTTTGGTTTTCTATTCAGTATATATAAATAGATTCTCATAGCATGCAACCTTTGAGGTAGTAACCTTTTGAGACTGGATTCTTTCACTCAATATAGTGCCTGTAAGATCCATACAAATTGTTGTATGTATAGGTAATTTGTTGTTTTTATTAATAAATGGTATTCCATCATGTGGTTGTACCTTAGTTTGTTTAACCACTTAACCACTGAAGGATTTTCAGATTATTTCTAGTTTTGGCAATTATATATTCAGCTGCTTTCAATATACATATTCAAGATTTTTTGTGAATATAAATTTTCATATTTCAAGGATAAATACCTTAGGCATAGGGTTGGCTAGGTCATAAAGTTAGTATATATTTAGTTTTATAATAAAATGCCAAATTATTTTCAAGAGTAGATGAATTTTAAAACATTATCTCCACATCTGATACTTAAAAATATAATGTCATGAGGTTTGTGTTTAACTATCAAGCATGTTTTGTAGAACTCAAGGGGAAAAATATTGCCTACCCATATTTACCCAGAAATTTATCATATCTGTTGCTCTCCCTTTATTTCTCATGTTTCATGTTTTCCTTTGCCATCATTTCCCTGCTTCCTGAAGAACTTTAAAGCTGCTTCTTCAAGTGATATAAGTCATATTTTCAGTACTACTCTTTCTCTTCACCTTTTGAAACTCAGGTCATAGAAATACTATACCTTTTATTATTATCTCACAGTTTCCTGAGGCTCATCCAGTAAGTTTTTATTTTGATTGTTTTTGTTTTCATGGGCAACCGTCCTGGTTAGATTCAGTCCACAAGTTCCAATCTCCTTTCTTGGTGCCCTGGTTCCTATTGTTGCCAACTGGATTCTTGAGCTCAAATAGAAATTGATAAAAGGCTAGACAAGGAATTCAGGCAAAGTTTTATTGGGACTCAAGCTGCAGTATGAGGGAATGAAAACAATGTAACAGATTCCCATGCTTACTTCCTGAGGTGGTTGGGGGCTGGCTGCATCCTTAAATGGGGTAAAGGTGAGATTGGATCTGTGGAAGGGTGACAGGTGGTCTGCCCACCCCCTTGGTGGCATTGTGTGGGGGATCATGTATAGTACCCTGCTTGTCTCTGGGCACTCAGAAGTGGCAGTTGGGCTTTGGCCTTTTATTTTTCATATTTTTCCATGACTGCCCATGCATATGGTGTATTTTAGTCCCTATTTCTTTGTGTTCTGTTGCTCAAGGAAATGTTTATTCAGATGCAGAAATCGAGTAGAGGGCCCCAGGTTCCAGCCTGTCTCATTCCCCCCAAGGAATTCTACACCCTTTATTCTTAAGGGCTAAAGGCCCAAATGTGTCTTCTGAAACTTCTTCCTACTGTACAAAGGCCACCAACTCTAGCCTACCTTAAAATTGTAGAAGTCCCTCACTGACTGTTTCAAGGACCTGTAGGGACCTGAGCTATCCTGTTCTGGAATGGGTTAAAATCTTCAAATCATCATGAGTCTTATTTGAAACTGTTGAAGCCTAACAGACACAACTTCATCAAAAGGCTAAACAGACAAACGCCAAAAAGGAGAATAATCATAATAGCCACTAAAGAGCCTAGAAAGGAAAGCAACTAGGTTAACTTTTGGAGGACTTACGTAACTAATGATCAGACAGTGAAGGAAGTATCACCCCTGCCAAAATTGTGTAGCCGTTCTGCTTTGGTGTATATTTCCTTAATATTAACATCTACCTGTCCTGTCACATTGATCCAGTTGCAGCAGGAAATACTAATTGTTATATAAACTCTGCCGTGTTCTGCCAGAAGGTAATCAAGAGATAGATGGTTGTCAAGAACTACATTAACTTAAAGAAACAAGAGCAGTCTTAAGTTCCATTAAGGCTTCTCCCTTCTGTTTCATTATATAACCAAGCTGTCTCTTAGGACTTCTCAGTGTTGCTTCATGATTGGTAAAGCATCCTCTATGGCCACACTTGCTCCTGCTAAGATCATTCCCATTACTCTCTGGATTTGGTGTACCCAGAGTGGTCTTATTTTAGATAAATATCCTTCTTATCCTTGTAGGCTCTATAGTGCATTCTCCTACGAAGATGTTGTATTGTTGTTTATAATTGCTCAGGCATGTCCTATTCGTTTGCAACCCCATGGACTGTAGCCTCCTGGCATCTCTGTCCATGGGATTCTCCAGGCAAGGATACTAGAATGGGTTGCCTTTTCTTTCTCCAGGGTATCTTCCCAACCCAGGTCTCCTACATTGCAGGCAGAAACATTACCACTGAGCCACCTGGGAAGCCCCTACCAAGTGGACATTATCAATTCATTTATGGGCCATAACTTGGCTGGAAAAATATAGTGCCTGGTCATAATTGTGTAACATGATAGTTTGGGTGTCTGCAGAGGAAAACAAACCCTTCAGGAGGAAAGTCCTGAATGTCTATCTCATGGTTGTTAACAGATTTTAGTCCTTGAAGTACATAACAGTTTTTAGTACCCATGCAACTGTGCTGTGCTTAGTCACTCAGTCATGTCTGACTGTCTGACTCTTTCCAATCCCAGGGACTATAGCCTGCCAGGCTACCCAGTCCATAGCGATTCTCCAGGCAAGAATACTGGAGTGGGTTGTGATGCTCTCCTCCAGGGGATCTTCCTAACCCAGGGATCGAACCCAGATCTCCTGCATTGCAGGGAGTTTCTTTACCATCTGATTCATCACTAGGAGTATATTGGTACTTTAAATGTTGGTGCTTTAGATGATAAAGTGTTATAAAGGTCTTAATAAAATGCATGGGTATGATCTGGTTGGTTTTGTTAGAGGATGGAGGGCAGGTCAGCTGTTTGATATCCCACAGGTGGGCTGAATTGCATTGACCAGGTTAATGGGATGTTTCCTTCCTACTGTTCACATTCCGTGTTGTTTAGGGGGATGGAGGCATAGTTTGAAACAGGGCGCCAGTGGGTAAGGTTGTGAGAACAGAATATCCCTATGCATAGAAGAGGCAGGAAAGATCTCTGGTGTACTTATACCTCTGGGAGTTCACAGGGCTTGTGAAACAAAAGGTGTTTGTGCAGTTTAACATAGCATACCCCACTCCTTGGGTCCAGTTGTAAGGGGGAGTCAGGTTAAAGTATTTGAGTAGCCCCCTGGAAGGATCAAGGGTGACTAGCAGATGTCAGGGGGTGGCAACTGTCCCTAATTTATATCATTATTCACCATTGGAACCAGCAGATTTGGAAATCCAAGAAGGGGGTCAGTAGCTACTTGGAGTGTTGACAGAATTTTCAGCATTCTTTTAAATGTTCCCTTTTGAGCCAGCAATGACAAAGGAGCTGCTTCCCCGGTAGGGGTGGCTCAGCTAATCTGTAAAATGCAAGCAAGAGTACAATAGCAAAACAGTCAAAAATAGGAATCTAACCCATCACATGTTTTTATTTATCTGTTGATGTCTATCTTTCTAATAGGTCTCCGGTTTTCTACCACCTCACAGGTGTATTGTTCCCCTGTTTTGACCTACAGGGATTTTGGAGATAAAAGCTTTAGTCTGAACAAATGTACCCAACTAAATATCCCTTGCAGTTCAACAGAAGTGAGTGTGGCTAAAATTACTTTATAGGAGCCCTTCCATTTTGGCAACAGTTGGTTGTCAAGAGACCCCGCCTTCCAAGTTTTGAGAAGAACTTTGTGCTTGGAGTTAATTTGTGAAGAAAATGCCCCTTCTGCTGTATTTGTACTGGGAGCTGGCAGCACCTTGCTGTCATAGCCCTCCATTGCCCTCTGAACTTGTCCTAGATTAATAACATATCACAGGGGCTGGCTCTCTTCCTCATCTAAAAGAATGTCAATATCAAGCAAAGGTTTCCCATCAGTCATTTCAACTGGACTAAGCCCCAGAATACTCCTGGGGGCTCCATGGGCCCTGAGGATTGCCATAGGAAATGCATTGGTTTAAAGTTCATGAGTCTCTTGGCAGAACTTTGCTAAGGTTTTCTGTAATGTATGGTCATTTTTCTCTACCTTCCCTGAAGATTAGGGATGCCAAGAAGTGTGTAGCTTGTAGTCTATCCTTAGGACTGTTGTGCGCCCCTGTGTGATTTTGGCTATTAAAGGAGGTGGGGTGGGGGGGCTCTTACGGTCCCGAGGGGACTTTGGAAGTCCAAATATAGAAACTGTTTCTTTTAAAAGGGGCTTAGAGACTTGAGTAGGCTTTTCAGATCAGGTGAGGAGGACTTTAACCCATCCCATGAAAGTATCAACAAACACAAAAATTTATTTATATCTTCTTGTGATTCATGTGAAATCAGCTGCCATCTTTGCCTAGATCGGCCCCTTGGCATTGAATTAGCTTGAGTAATGAAGGGGGGTCAGGGTTGGGTGGGCCTGCAGGTTATCATGGTGACATAAATCACCAGCAAGCATTAGTTGTCTCACTGTCCTTTTGAGCCCCTTCCGTGAAAAAAAAAAAAACCTTAGGCATCAAGTCCCACAGTGCATTCCTCCCATAGTGGGTGGCATCATGCAAACTCTTAATGAGTTTTCATTGTTAGGTTCCAAAGACTTGAACCTTGTCATCCATTTTATACTGGCCTGTATTTCCTTTCTTATAGCCGGTTTCTAAGAATTTTCTTGTTTCTCGGGAATATTGGGGAAGGCTAGAGAGTTCAGGGGGGCGAATCACTAGGGTCATAACTTGTTCAGGCTTTCACAGTTGAGCATCCTGTTTTGCAGTTCAGTCATTGCTCTCAAACCCTTGGCTCACAAAGGATGCCTCCCTCTGTAGGTTCCTAGAATAAATTATTGCTGCCTGGGTTGGGAACATCAGTGCTTGTAAAAGACCCAGAATTCAATCTTTATGTTTTCTGAGAGAATTTCTAGCACTTAACAATGTTCTTTCCTTTCCAAATGGCAGAGTGAGCATGTAACACATGGAACCCACATTGGGTCAGTAAAAATATTTAATTTCTTATCCTTTTTAAAGTCAGGGTGGCAGGGCCTTGGCATCTATGACTTCATCTAAACTAAGATACACCCCAACTTTTTGGTTCCCATCTCTGTAAAACTGCTCCCATCAGAAATCATTCAAACTTAGGGATATCAAGAGGTTCATCAAGAAGATCAAACCTGTTGGAATAAGTTTGTTGTATAGTATTCATTTATACACTGATGCTATAAGGCTCCCCTCTCAACAACTGGAAACAGAGATGCTGTGTTTAGGGCATGGCAAACCTTTAATGCCATTTCTGTGGGATTAGTAAAGCCTGATAGCTTCTTAACATTCCCCAGTCAACCAATGGCATTATATTACTGCGAGATATAAGCCGTGGTTGGAGAGTCCTTATACACATTCCATTAGAAAATATTTAGGACCTTAACAGTATTTTTATCTGAATCTTGTTTTGTCTCACTACTTATCAAAATTATCAATATATTGTAGCAGAATATATCAATATATTCCCTTTTCAAGGCTCATTTCCCTCAGCTTCCTTGTTAATATATTTCCAAAAGTATGGAGCCTGTCCCTAAGACCCTGTGGAAGCAACATACAGTATCTTGGGTAGCCTCCAGGTGTCAGGGCCCCTCCATTCAGAGTAAAAAGCTATTGAGAGTCTGGATATGAGGAATGCAGTGACATGCATCTGGGAGGTCCAAAACAGGGGAGGTCCAAAAGAGAGGAGTACTGAGCGGTCCTTGACACATGGGTGAGGAGGGTGTGTGAATTTGGTGCCATTGGGTGTATGGGGGTGACAGCCTTATACACTACTCCTAAATCTTGCACAAATTAATAAACCTTCAGAACCAGGAGAATTGTGGTACTGCAAGGGGATTTGTAGGATCCAAAGAGTCCCTCTTTCAGCAATTGGTGAGCAGCAGTTGGATCCCCCTCAGTGGGTTCCTCTTTCAGAAATTGGTGAGCAGTAGTTGGATCCCCCTCAATGTCTCAGGCTTTAAAGGATATTGCCTCTTCCAGGAGTATTTTTCTTAGGGCTTTAATCTTATTTCTCTTGGCGGGGGGCGGGGGGGGGGGGATGCAGTTTTGCCCTTTTTGACGCTGAGGTATCCCAAAATACAGGATCCAGCTGTTCTCTAATTGTTTGGGGGATGTCTTTGGGGAATATTTTGATGACAAAAACATAGATCAGCTGGTGCTGCCAATAGATGCAATCTCCACTTAATTCTCTACTTTCTTGGACTTCACCACATCCTAAGAATATACTAGCTCCTAACTTATTTAGCAAACCTCTTCCAAGTAGGGGGACAGGGCATTCTTCTGGCATAAACAAAAAGGAGTAAGTAGTAATAATGGACTCGACTTTTCAGGCATGGGGATATGTATATTGCCTTACCTTTTGCAGCCCATAACTCTGATCACAGTATAGTCACAGTTGGAAAGGGAGCCAGCTGGCCAGTTTAGGACAGAGTAGGCAGTCCTAATGTCTATAAGGAATTCACTTCTCCTACCTGCCATGTTGAGGGTGTCCTGAAGTTCCCTCAGAGTGATGAAAATGGATCATGTAAGGTCTGGAGCTGGCAGGCACTCAGGTCCCATCAGTTGTTAAGGAATCTCTCACTAGAGAGATTACCAAGGAATTGGGTCCAGTTGAGGTTGCCTCTTGCACATCTCACAGGACGGTACTCAGAACATTCCCTCTTCCGTTGTCCCTCCTTCCCACAAAAGGCAGGCTGGTTTTGGCCCAGGTGGCTTCTTGGCTCTGTCAGATTTTCCTGGCCCTCCAGCGTCCCCTTGAGATGGGAGGTTGAATCAGAGCAGCTGAAAGCTGTTTTTTCTTTATTATTCTTTTATCCTTATTGACCCTCTCTTGTTAAATGTTGGTTATTATAGACTTTGAATGCCTCCTCTACCAAGGTTGACAATGAGGTTTATGGCTCAGCCTCAAGCTTTAGTTATTCCCCCTTGTTATCAGGAGTGGACTTGATGATAAAATGCATGGCTGATAGTGACCTCCCTTCTGTGGACTGAGGGTGTGTATTCAAATTCTTCCTAAATGCCTCTGTCATTTGACTCAGGATGTCATTTTTTTTCCTGTGTAAACTTTTAGATGTTATCATACAGGTTTCTTTATGCATCATTTTATTCCTTCTGATAGATAAATAATATAATCTCATCCTAGCCTGGACTATGTGATCTTCGGTGTTGCAGCATCAGTCATCAGAGGTAGCATTACCATGATCTGAGGTTGCGTTCCACACAGTTGATAATTTGGTGGGTGGCCAGTAGGCTGTTTGTGTGTTCTCTTTTTCAGTCTATACTCCTTTCCATCCAGGGTGCAACAATGGACCAGAAACAACTCTGATGTCCTTTCAGGTCAGGGAAAACATTAACTCCAGCCCTAGATTCATCCCTAAACTTTTCAGGAGAACCTGCAAACCTCTCCTTACAGATTTGAGAAGAGGACATGCACTCTAGTAATCCCTCCATTCCCATCAGCTACTTCCCAGTACTTTTGTGGGGCAAAAGCGTATGCTAACTTCAAACTCGATTGGAAACCCATTGGGCATGTTATGAGGGATCTAATTTTGGGGTTTCTGGTGTGAATGGGTAAGGGGAGGTCCAGAGGCTAAAGGTGATGGTGAAGGGGAGGAAATGGGGGCCTGAGAAGGAGGCTTGATGTTCTGATGGCTAGTTGGTGGTTGAAAGAGGGTCTGTGAAATTGTCTGGCTGTGAATCTTTTGGGGGTGACACAGAAATAGAGGCAACACACACACACAGCAGGAATCCCTCAGACTGGAATGTTACTAAAGTTCCATAAAGGCCTGCACATGTAAGAAGAAAAAAATAAGAAAGACAGAAAAAGTGATTCATATGGAGAGAGATTGCCCTTTCAAACTGGCCCTCTGCAGGGGTCTATTGAGACACCAGTTCCAGGACTTCAAAAAAGGGGCCAGTGAAGGAGGGGGCACCCTGTCCACTGCCCACTGGGGCAATCAGTCCCAGGGACCAGCCCTTTGTACATTGTCTGAGGGACTCTAATTCACAGGTGGGTTTGTACCCACAGGAGTGCATAGAAATCTGCTTCTTCAGCCTGTTCCTAATGGGACTTTTCTTGGGGACAAGAAAAAAAATGGGGGGGTGGTGGTGAGAATATTTTGATGATTGGACTTTTAGCCACTACATGATATGAAGGTTGAACATCTATCACTCTCAGAAATCTCCCTGGACCAACATCAGCAGGATGTGAGGCAAACCTCTCCCACCTGTTTGTCATTCAGCCAAGATGAGATATTGTTGGCCAGGAGCAGGTTTCACACACTGAGGGGAGTGGTGCTGTAACCACTGGACATTCACTGTTTCTGGGAAGGATATGACAGTGAAATAGATAAGGACAGAGAAAGGAGAGGCAGAGAGAGAGAGGGATAACAGGAGAGAGAAGAAGACAAATGGGAGGCGGAAGTGTCCCCGGAATGAGATACTGAGGCCCTCAGGGACCCAGAAGGCAGACTTACTAAATGTTGTGACATTGAAAATAAGAGATTCAGGCAGACCCTTGTCACCCAGAGGAATTGTTTTGTGTCCTGGAGGTGATGGCATCCTCTCCCAGGGAGGGGAAAAAGGCCCCACAAGCATTTCCAGTGTCACCATGAAGTATGATAGAGACCAGGGTTAACTCTTTAATCAAATATACTGATTATAGAGAAGGAATTTAGGGAAGGTTTTGATGGAATTCATGCGACAGCACAAGGGAGCAAAAGTAAGCAACATACTCAGTTTTGATGAAGTCCTATCATTTTTATCATCAGATTAGCTTTTGGTGCATTTCTAAGAACTTTTGTTCCAAATCTAGGTCATGACAAATATTGCCTGAGTTTCTTCTGAAAGTTTTGTAACTGTAGACTTGCACTTAGATTTATAGTTTATTTGAAGTTGATCTTTGTATGAGGTGTGTGACTTAAGTTAATCCATATCTATTGTTTTTGCCTATGGATGGCCAATTATTACAATACCATTTGTGTAAAAAGCTATCTATTCTCCATGTACCTATTCTTACATCTCAGCTAAATATCAAATAACTATTTAGAAACTTTTTAAAATATAAGTTTATTTATTTTAATTGGAGGTTAATTACAATATTGTATTGGTTTTGCCATACATCAACATGAATCTGCCATGGGTATACACGTGTTCCCTATCCTGAACCTCCCTCTCTCCTCCCTCCCCATATCATCCCTCTGGGTCATCCCAGTGCACCAGCCCCAAGCATCCAGTATCATGCATCGAACCTGGACTGGCGATTCATTTCTTACATGATAGTATACATCTTTCAATGTGATTCTCTGAAATCATCCCACCTTCTCCCTCTCCCACAGAGTCCAAAAGACTGTTCTATACATCTGTGTCTCTTTTGCTGTTTCGCATACAGGGTTATCATTACCATCTTTCCAAATTCCATATATATGTGTTAGTATACTGTATTGGTGTTTTTCTTCCTGGCTTACTTCACTCTGTATTATAGGAAAGTGGAGTTTCATCCACCTTATTAGAGCTGATTCAAATGTATTCTTTTTAATGGCTGAGTAATACTCCATTGTGTATATGTACCACAGCTTTCTTACCCATTCATCTGTGATGGACATCTAGGTTGCTTCCATGTCCTGACTATTATAAACAGTGCGGGATGAATATTGGGGTACACGTGTCTCTTTCAATTCTGGTTTCTTCGGTGTGTATGCCCAGCAGTGGGATTGCTGGGTCATAGGGCAGTTCTGTTTCAAGATTTTTAAGGAATCTCCACACTGTTCTACATAGTGGCCATACTAGTTTGCATTCCCACCAACTGTGTAAAAGAGGGTCCCCTTTTTTCCACACCCTCTCCAGCATTTATTGCTTGTAGACTTTTGGATCACAGCCATTCTGAGTGGTGTGAAATGGTACCTCATGGTGGTCTTGATTTGCATTTCTCTGATAATGAGTGATGTTGAGCATCTTTTCATGTGTTTGTTGACCATCTGTATGTCTTCTTTGGAGAAATGTCTGTTCAGTTCTTTGGCCCATTTTTTGCTTGGGTCGTTTATTTTTCTGGAATTGAGCTGCATAAGTTGCTTGTATATTTTTGAGATTAGTTGTTTGTCAGTTGCTTCATTTGCTATTATATTCTCCCATTCAGAAGGCTGTCTTTTCACCTTGCTTATAGTTTCCTTTGTTGTGCAGAAGCTTTTAGGTTTAATTACGTCCCATTTGTTTATTTTTTATTTTATTTCCAGTATTCTGGGAGGTGAGTCATAGAGTATCCTGCTGTGATTAATGTCGGAGAGTGTTTTGCCTATGTCCTCCTCTAGGTGTTTATAGTTTCTGGTCTTACATTTAGATCTTTAATCCATTTTGAGTTCATTTTTGTGAATGGTGTTAGAAAGTGTTCTAGTTTCGTTCTTTTACAAGTGGTTGACCAGTTTTCCCAGCACCACTTGTTAAAGAGATTGTCTTTAATCCATTGTATATTCTTGCTTCCTTTGTCAAAGATAAGGTGTCCATAGGTGTGTGGATTTATCTCTGGGCTTTCTATTTTGTTCCATTGATCTATATTTCTGTCTTTGTGCTGGTACCATGCTGTCTTGATGACTGGCTTTGTAGCAGAGCCTGAAGTCAGGCAGGTTGATTTCTCCAGTTCCATTCTTCTTTCTCAAGATTGCTTTGGCTATTCGAGGTGTTTTTTTTTTTTTGTATTTCCATACAAATTGTGAAATTATTTGTTCTAGCTCTGTGAAAAATGCCGTTGGTAGCTTGATAGGGATTGCATTGAATCTGCAGATTGCTTTTGGTAGTATACTCATTTTCACTATATTGATTCTTCTGATCCATGAACATGGTATATTTATCCATCTATTAGCGTCCTCTTTGATTTCTTTCACCAGTGTTTTATAGCTTTCTGTATATAGGTCTTTGGTTTCTTTAGGTAGATATATTCCTAAGTATTTTATTCTTTTCGTTGCAATGGTGAATGTAATTGTTTCCTTAATTTCTTTTTCTACTTTCTCATTATTAGTGTATAGGAATGCAAGGGATTTCTGAGTGTTGATTTTATATCCTGCAACTTTACTGTATTCATTGATTAGCTCTAATAATTTTCTGGTGGAGTCTTTAGGGTTTTCTATGTGGAGGATCATGTCATCTGCCAACAGTGAGAATTTTACTTTTTCTTTTCCAATTTGGATTCCTTTTATTTCTTTTTCTGCTCTGATTGCTGTGGCCAAAACTTCCAGAACTATGTTGAATAGTAGCGGTGAGAGTGGGCACCCTTGTCTTGTTCCTGACTTTAGAGGAAATGCTTTCGATTTTTCACCATTGAGGATAATGTTTGCTGTGGGTTTGTCATATATAGCTTTTATTACGTTGAGGTATGTTCCTTCTAGTCCTGCTTTTTGGAGAGTTTTTATCATAAATGGATGTTGAATTTTGTCAAAGGCTTTCTCTGCATGTATTGAGATAATCATATGGCTTTTATTTTTCAATTTGTTAATGTGGTGAATTACATTGATTGATTTGTGGATATTGAAGAATCCTTGCACCCCTGGGAGAAAGCCCCCTTGGTCATGGTGTATGATCTTTTTAATGTGTTGTTGGATTGTGATTGAGAGAATTTTGTTAAGGATTTTTGCATCTGTGTTCATCAGTGATATTGGTCTTTTTTTTTTTGTGGCATCTTTTTCAAGTTTTGGTATTAGGGTGATGGTAGCCTCATAGAATGAGTTTGGAAGTTTGCCTTCCTTGGCAATTTTCTGGAAGAGTTTGAATTGGATAGGTGTTAGCTCTTTTCAAAATTTTTGGTAGAATTCAGCTGTGAAACTGGACCTGAGCTTTTGTTTGCTGGAAGATTTCTGATTACAGTTTCAGTTTCTGTGCTTGTGATGGGTCTGTTAAGATTTTTTTATTTCTTCCTGGTTCAGGAAACACAAAAAGGGTGTATAAACCCGAACTCAAAACAATAAAGTAAGTGGCAACGGGATCATACTTATAAATAATTGCCTCAAACACAAATGGGTTGAATGTCCCAACCAAAAGACAAAGACTGGCTGAATGGATACAAAAAAAAGACCCCTATATATGTTGTCTACAAGAGCCACACCTCAAAACGGGACACATACGACTGAAAGTGAAGGGCTGGAAAAAGATATTCCATGCAAATAGAGACCAAAAGAAAGCAGGAGTAGCAATACTCATATCAGATAAAATAGACTTTAAAACAAAGGCTGTGAAAAGAGACAAAGAAGGCCACTATATAATGATTAAAGGATCAATCCAAGAAGAAGATATAGCAATTATAAATATATCTGCACCCAACATAGGAGCACTGCAATATGTAAGACAAATGCTAACCAGTATGAAAGGGGAAATTAATAATAACACAATAATAGAGGGAGACTTTAATGCCCCACTCACACCTATGGACAGATCAACTCAACAGAAAATTAACAAAGAAACACAAACTTTAAAGGATACAATAGACCAGTTAGACCTAATTGATATCTATAGGACATTTCACCCCAAAACAATGAATTTCACCTTTTTCTCAAGTGCACACGGAACCTTCTCCAGGATAGATCACATCCTGGGCCATAAATATAGCCATGATAAATTCAAAAAAATTGAAATCATTCCAAGCATCTTTTCTGATCACAATGCAGTAAGATTAGATGCCGATTACAGGAGAAAAACTATTAAAAATTCCAACATATGGAGGCTGAACAACACGCTTCTGAATAACCAACAAATCACAGAAGAAATAAAAAAAGAAATAAAAATATGCATAGAAACGAATGAGAATGAAAACACAACAACCCAAAACCTACGGGACACTGTAAAAGCAGTGCTAAGGGGAAGGTTCATTGCAATACCGGATTATCTCAAGAAATAAGAAAAAAGTCAAATAAATAACTTAATTCTACCCCTAAAGCAACTAGAAAAGGAAGAAATGAAGAACTTCAGGGTTAGTAGAAGGAAAGAAATCTTAAAAATTAGGGCAGAAATAAATGCAAAAGAAACAAAAGAGACCATAGCAAAAATCAACAAAGCCAAAAGCTGGTTCTTTGAGAAGATAAATAAAACTGACAAACTATTAGCCAGACTCATCAAGAAACAAAGGGAGAAAAATCAAGTCAATAAAATTAGAAATGAAAATGGAGAGATCACAGCAGACAACACAGAAATAAAAAGGGTCATAAGAGACCATCATCAGCAAGTATATGCCAATAAAATGGACAATGTGGAAGAAATGGACAAATTCTTAGAAAAGTACAACTTTCCAAAACTGAACCAGGAAGAAACAGGAAATCTTAACAGACCCATCACAAGCATGGAAATCGAAACTGTAATCAGAAATCTTCCAGCAAACAAAAGCCCAGGAACAGATGTGTGAAGCTGAATTCTACCAAAAATTTAGAGAAGAGCTAACACCTATCCGACTCAAACTCTTCCAGAAAATTTTAGAGGAGGGTAAACATCCAAAAACATTGTATGAGGCCACCCTCACACTAATAGTAAAACCTGACAAGGATGCCACAAAAAAAGAACACTACAGGCCAAATATCACTGATGAACATAGATGCAAAATCCTTAACAAAATTCTAGCAAACAGAAACCAACAACATATTTAAAAGATTATACATTATGACCAAGGGGGTTTATTCCAGGAATGCAAGGATTCTTCAATATCCACATATCAATCAATGTAATACACCTTATTAGCAAATTGAAGAATAAAAACCATATGATTATCTCAATAGATACAGAGAAACCCTTTGAAAAAAATTCAACATCCATTTATGATAAAAACCCTCCAGAAAGCAAGAATAGAAGGAACATACCTCAACATATATATGACAAACCCACAGCAAACATTATCCTCAATGGTGAAAAATCGACAGCATTTCCCCTAAAGTCAGGAACAAGACAAGGGTGTGCACTCTCACCGCTACTATTCAACATAGTTTTGGAAGTTTTGGCCACAGCAGTCAGAGCAAAAAAGGAAATAAAAGGAATCCAGGTTGGAAAAGAAGAAGTAAAACTCTCACTATTTGCAGATGAGATGATCCTCTACATAGAAAATCTTAAAGACTCCACCAGAAAATTACTAGAGCTAATCAATGAATATAGTAAAGTTGCAGGATATAAAATTAACACTCAGAAATCCCTTGCATTCCTAAACACTAACAATGAGAGAACAGAAAAATTAAGGAAACAATTCCATTCACCATTGCAATGAAAAGAAAAAATATTTAGGAATATATCCACCTAAAGAAACAAAAGACTTACATATAGAAAACTATAAAACATTGGTGGAAGAAATAAAAAAGGACACAAATAGATGGAGAAATATATCATGTTCATGAATCAGAAGAATCAATATAGTGAAAATGAGTATACTACCAAAAGCAATCTATAGATTCAGTGCACTCCCTATCAAGCTACCAATGGTATTTGTCAGAGAACTAGAACAAATAATTTCACAATTTGTATGGAAATACAAAAAGCTTCAAATAGCCAAAGCAATCTTGAGAAAGAAGAATGGAACTGGAGGAATCAACCTGCCTGACTTCAGGCTCTACTACAAAGCCACAGTCATCAAGACAGTATGGTACTGGCACAAAGACAGAAATATAGATCAATGGAACAAAATAGAAAGCCCAGAGATAAATCCAGGCACCTATGGACAGCTTATCTTTGACAAAGGAGGCAAGAATATACAATGGTTTAAAGACAGTCTCTTTAACAAGTGGTGCTGGGAATACTGGTCTATCACTTGTAAAAGAAGGAAATTAGAACACTTTCTAACACCATACACAAAAACAAACTCAAAATGGATTAAAGATCTAAATGTAAGACCAGAAACTATAAAACTCCTAGAGGAAAACATAGGCAAAAAACACTCTCTGACATAAACCACAGCAAGATCCTCTATGACTCACCTCCCAGAATATTGGAAATGAAAGCAAAAATAAACAAATGTGACATAATTAAAATTAAAAGCTTCTGCACAACAAAGGAAACTATAAGTAAGGTGAAAAGACAGCCTTCAGAATGGGAGAAAATAATAGCAAATGAAGCAACTGACAAACAACTAATCTCAAAAATATACAAGCAACTCCTTCAGCTCAATTCCAGAAAAATAAACGACCTAGTCAAAAAATGGCCCAAAGAACTAAACAGACATTTCTCCAAAGAAGACATACAGATGGCTAACAAACACATGAAAAGATGCTCAACATCACTCATTATCAGAGAAATCAAAATCAAAATCACAATGAGGTACCATTTCACATCAATCAGAATGGTTGCAATCCAAAAGTCTACAAGCAATAAATGCTGGAGAGGGTGTGGACAAAAGGGAACCCTCTTACATTGTTGGTGGGAGTGCAAACTAGTCCAGCCACTATGAACGGTGTGGAGATTCCTTAAAAAAACTTGAAATAAAACTGCCTTATGACTCAGCAAGCCCACTGCTGGGCATACACATCAAGGAAACCAGAAATGAAAGAGACACATGTACCCCAATGTTCATCGCAACACTGTTTATAATAGCCAGTTCATGGAAGCAACCTAGATGCTCATCAGTGGACGAATGGATAAGAAAGCCACAGTACATATACACAATGGAATATTACTCAGCCATTAAAAAGAATACATTTGAATCAGTTCTAATGAGGTGGATGAAACTGGAGCCTATAATACAGAGTGAAGTAAGCCAGAAAGAAAAACACCTATACAGTATACTAACACATATATATGGAATTTAGAAAGGTGGTAATGATAACCCTATATGTGAGACAGCAAAAGAGACACAGATGTATAGAAGAGTCTTTTGGACTCTGTGGGAGAGGGTGAGAGTAGGATGATATGGGAGAACAGCATTGAAACATGTAAATTATCATATGTGAAATGAATCACCAGTCCAGGTTCAATGCACGATATAGGGTGCTCGGGGCTAGTGCACTGGGATGACCCAGAGGGATGGGATGGGTAGGGAGGTGGTAGGGGGATTCAGGATGGGGAAAACATGTACTCCCATGGCAGATTAATGTCAATGTATGGCAAAACCAATACAATATTTTAAAGTAAAAAAATAAATAAACAAAGAAAACTGAAAAAATAAAGATTTTAAATTAAAATTATAAAAAAGAGAAGAAATTAAAGAAGAGACAAAAAAGGAAAATTCCACAGAACTCCAAAAGCCCAACATAGAGACAGAGGTTTATAACAACAATAAAAAGCATGGCTGAATATACACATATACATATACACTCATGCTGCTGTTGTTGCTAAGTCGCTTCAGTCATGTCCGACTCTGTTGGACCCCATAGATCAGTTTACCAGGCTCCCCCGTCCCTGTGACTCTCCAGGCAAGAACACTGGAGTGGGTTGCCATTTCCTTCTCCAATGCATGAAAGTGAAAAGTGAAAGTGAAGCCGCTCAGTCATGTCCTACTCTCAGCGACCCCATGGACTGCAGCCTTCCAGGCTCCTCCGTCCATGGGATTTTCCAGGCAAGAGTACTGGAGTGGGGTGACATTGCCTTCTCTGATATATACCCATAAGCAAAATCAAAACAGTTCAACAAAAATACAGTATAATAGATTGACCTAGCAAACAAAGGAAACCAAAGATCATATCTACCATTTAAGAACAAAACTAACTAAAGCACAAACTGGAATATAAAACTAAAGCAAGGTGCCAGTTGTTGAATAAAGCAATGAAAATAGAAAGAACAAATATGTTGAGAGGAAAGGAAAGAAAGGAAGAATAGACACGCAAAATTAAGTAGAGGTAGATAAAGAAGATTTACCTTAAAGATTAACTGTAAGGGAAAAGAACAGTAGGAAAAGCAGACAAAGGAATACATGTTAAAAATAATAATAGTAGGTATAAAAAATTTTAAAAAGAGAAAAGAAGAAAGGAAAACTCCACAGAACTGCAAAAGCCCAACATAGAGGCAGAGGTTTATAACAACAAAAAATGTGACTGAGGGAAAAAAAAAAAATGCTCCAAAGCTTAATTAGATGTCATAGTGCCAGTAAAATCAACAGCTACAACAGAAGGAAAAAAAGGAAAAAGGAAAAAAGAAAAAAAAACAAAAACAAAAGAATCTACAGAACAAGTCAAAACATAAGAATAATAAAGGTTTTTTTCTTGATTCACTGCTGTTAGAGTCCTTTTCCTCGCTGGGAGTTGCAGTCCACCTCACTTCCCTAGCATGCTCTCCATCACGGTGCTGATCTCTGGATCTGCTGTGTGGGCAACTCCGATTCTAATCTGGTCCTACTCCTCTGTGTTTTTGCCTCCAATGTCCACAGCTATCAGAAGTAGTGTGTTTTCCTTTGTAGGAGCTCTCAATGTCCTTTTATATATTTCATAGACACAGTCTGCCTAGTTGATCATGTGGATTTAATCTGCAGCTTGTATATCTGGTGGGAAGGTTTTGGGTCTTCTTCCTTAGCCACATTGCCCCTGGGTTTCAACTGTTGCTTCATTTCCACCTCTGCATGTGGGTAGTCCATTGGGATTTGTTCCTGAGTCTGCCCTGGGGGACTTAGGTTTGCCCCTGTGAAGGGCAGGTATGGAGGTGGTTGCAGCTGCTTGGGTCACAGGGGTTCTGATAGTATGAGGTACTCAGAAGAGTTAGTGGCTAGGGCAGCAGGAAATAAAGTGCTTTAGAAGGGTATGGTAACCTATATTGGCCAATATGCTCTGGTATTCTTGCCTGGAGAACCCCCTGACAGAGAAGCCCGGCAGGCCACAGTCTACAGGGCCATGAAGAGTTGGACACTACCAAAGAAACCCTGAACGCACAGATACAAGGTGTTTTTTTGTTTGTTTGTTTTTTTTTTTTGCCTGAGGCAGCTCTGCCCCAGTGAGTTGCACGTGAATGTGGTGCAGATGCTTGGCTTGCGGGGACCCTGGTGGCACCAAGTGTGCAGGGACACAAACTGCCTTTGCCCCAGGAGTTATGGCCATGATCAGTCTTTTTTCAAGCCTCTTGTAGCTAGCAATCAGAAGGCCTCTTTGGCCAGTCTTTCTCTGTGGCTCTGCCCACTCAGGCACTTAGAGGACTCCCTTGCCTGGGGTCCTTCTCTGTTGTTTGGCACTACAGACACTTAAAGGACACCCTAGGTGGGGTCCTACTCTGTAGTTCAGTGCACCAGGCATTTGATGGGCCAGCCTCTCTATTGTTCAGCTGCTGATACTGGCATTTGGGGAGAGAGAGAGGCTATGGTGATGGCTTCAGATGGCTTCACCTTTCTTCCATGGTTGCTTGGCTTTCCTCCACAGGTATTTCCCACCACTATCTCCTCCCTCACATCCTCTTGATCTGTCTCTCTGCAGTCAACAGCAGCGCTCACCCTGGGATTGCTCCACAATCCCTAAACTCCCAGTTGCTGCACCTTTTAGGGGACCTGTGTCCCTGTCCGGGGTATGTATGGCTGTGGCAAGGACTGTCTGATCCTCATTCCATTTAGGCTGCCACAGATCACCTGTTTCACTCTAAGCCTTAAATGTTTCTCCTCAGACGCAGACAATTGCCCCAATATGGAGATCAGACCCCTGTTACAGTTCCCTCACCCAGCGATGGCAGGTCCAGTCTTACTACACTTCTGTTTCGCCCCCTAGTTCCTTCATCCTACTAAGTTTTGTGTAGTTCTATATCTTTTTGGCTGGTCAGGTACTTCTGTCAGCTTTCAGCTGGTGTTCTGTGTGCACTTCTGTGTCTGAGAGAGATGTACTCCACATCCACTTACTTCTCCACCATCTTGTTCCCACCCCAACCCCCTGGTATATGAGCCTCTTAATATATTGTTGAATTCGGTTTACTAACGTTTTTTTTTTTTTTTAATTGTTGCATCTATGTTCATCAGTGATATTGGACTGTAATTCTCTTTTCTTTTTGATATATCTCTGGTTTTGGTATCAGGCTTTATAGAATGAGTTCATTAGAGTTCCTTCCTCTGCAACTTTTTGGAATAATTTGAGAATGTTAAGTGTTAACTCTTCTTGAACTGTTTGGAAGGTGATAGCTAACATAACTGCATTTTGAAGAATTAACTCATGCTTTGTTTAGCAAATATAAATTTTTTGTCCAAGGCACTCTAATAGCACATGAGTTACAGTATAAGGGTTAGAGTATAAGATACTTAAGTCATAATCTGTTTTCAATAGGATTTAAATTCAAATAAGAATGTCAATAATCAAATAAGTGCAATGAAATTTTCTATCAATATGGAGGCAAATGCCTGCTATAAATTCTGGCAAATAATACCTGCTTAATAAATATTTATTTAAAAATAAATAGTAGAATTGATGCAAGTATGTGCCTGGAAAATTGAATGACAGTTCTGTGTTCTGAGGAAGGTTTAGGAATTATTATAAGAGGAAGTTTGTCTAGAAAAAAATGCAGGTGTTAACCAATGGTGAGCACAGAGGAGGATAACATTACAGGCACAAATGTTTGACCAGAGATAAAGAAAGGTACACTGTTGAAGTGTATTTACATTTGGCAGGAATTCTACCCTAGAGGATGCCTACTTATTTTGCAAGTGTGCAGAGGAAGTGTTCTGGTTACTTCTCACCTTTACCAAGATGAGGAGAAGTACTTGTAGTCAGTTGTCGATGGAAATTTTCTTAGTTACTAGCATGTTGGTAATTTGCCTAGTTAGCAATGAGAAAGCTATTTTTCATCCATGAAACCATACATGTTTGCATTTAATACATTTATTGAATGAATATTTATTTATGTGAAAACCTATGTTACTAAGTCTGTAAGGTTTTGCATCTTAACATGTTTCCCAGGAATAAGAAGCATCTGCATCACCTAGGAGCTTGTTAGAAATGCACATTATCAGGGCCAGCCTCAAACTTCTTGAATCAGAATCTGCATTTAAAAGAGATTTCCAGATAATTCATATGGATAGATCCAAGGGAAACAAAGAAAGCTTGCCTAGTGCTTTCTAGAGCTTAGTCCAATAGGGGAGATAAAATACATGAAGGAACAAGTATACCACAGTACCAGTACCCAAGTGGCAAAATGTCAATATGTGTGACACAACCTAAACTCTTTGAAGTTAGAGAAATACTGATTTAAAGAATAATCTTAGATGCTAATTTGCTGTGTGAACTTGGACTCCTTTCTCTGACTCAGTATCTTTACCTGTGGAGTATTAATGGTGACCAGTTTACTAGGCTACTTAAAAATTTAGAATGACCCATGTAAATCCCTAGAATGGTATCTGCAGCAGAATAAATAATGATGAATATTATGGAAATTTCAAAGTTCACATTTTGCAGGTAGACATGATGTTGTAGATATAGATATATCTCATATATCTATATATATATAGATATATCTTCATGGAAAGATAACATTTTATATCTCTTACTGATAGAATTTTAATGTAGGGAGTTAAGAGACTGAGTGACTTTCACTTTTCACTTTGAAGAATGCACAAGAAAGGAGATGTTCAACATTTTAATCATGATTTTCAACTAAGGGAAGCTATATTTCTTACACAAACAGATAGTACCTGAGAGTCAAGGAGTTTATATGTTACAACAGATCATCCATCATGCAATTTAGATCTAATTGTCAATTTAGACCAATTGTCCATCTGCAAACTCAATAATATAGCTTAAACTAGATAAGTTGTTCAGATATATTACTAAATTTATTGTTTCAAAGTACCTTTAAAACAAAATCCTTTTCAAAATAAACAAACTGCCTCTTATAGTTTATTTATTCAGTTTAGAATTAAAATTAAATGACTTGGCCTTTTTACTGTTGGAAGCATGGTTACACTTTATAAAAAATATTGAAATTCAATCAAGGATATTAACAATGAATGGACAAATACAAATCATACACCTTAGAATTCATGGCAATTTGACAACTGAAGGATTTTTCTTGGCAAAATAGAGTCTTGTACATATTATGTCTTGGTTGATTGAAGAAATTGTAACTGAGTAAAATCATTTCATCAAACTTACTTTGATTATCAAAGCCAGCATGCATTCTCAGGATGCATTGGCAAGAACTACCAACTCTCTCACACCATGGACCAAGACAGGGAAAGTGTCTAATTTCAGCTGATGAGGCCAGGATTTATCCTTCCCACTTATTACTTTGTTGGAACCACTGAAACTGCCCACCTAGGCCAGGCTCCATAGTAACTTGCATGAGTTATCTTAAATAGGAGGTCCTGGTAAGGAACACAGAACTAACAAGCTATCACCAATTGGAAGAATTGGGGAAGGCTTAGAGGTTAAAGCATTTTCCCACAATGTGGGAGACATGGGGTTTATCCCTGGGTCGGGAAGATCCCCTGGAGAAGGAAATGGCAACCCACTCCAGTATTCTTTCCTGGAGAATCCCATGGATGGAGGAGCCTAGTGGGCTACAGTCCGCAGGGTTGCAAAGAGTCGGACACAACTGAGCGACTTCATCTTCTTTCTTTCTAAAGGAGAGAGAAGACTCCAGTCCATATGTCCTACCAACCTCCCAGAATCCTTCCCACTGGAATCCATCTTGGCTGAGTTTGAGCAGACCAACAGGAAGGGCCCTGAGTCAGAGTGATTGACTAGAGACAACCCAGAACTAACCCAATGACCATGAAACCCTAGACAACAAGAAGCCATATGGCAGAGCAATTCTCCTGGGTTCTTACCCTGCTGCTCTCCACCTGGGCCCTTCCCAATAAAGTCTCTTGCTCTGTCAGCACGTGTGTCTTCTAGAACAATTCTCTTTCTACTGTTAGACAAGAGCCCACTCTCAAGCCCTAGAAGGGGTCCCCCTTTCTGCAACAATGTCATTACAAATTTGCTAAATATTTCATTAGAAGTTCTGTGGTTAACACTTACTGTAGAATTGTCCAAATTATAAGGGAAAACAAGTGCTACCCAGGGAGAAATGTGAGTATTGGTATTTACTATTCCAACCTTTCCTTCCTTTCCCAAAGGCCGGCCTAGCTAAAATGAAAGTGTCCTCAGAGGGCAGTAGGAAGTTGCAAGGAGACCAGATATAGGGTAGAAAGACAGACTTTCACTTCCTCACAGTATAACCTTGTACCTCTAGGCCTTGTACATTTCCATCTGGCTCTTGTTATGCTTTTAATCAATACACTGGTTTTCTTTTTCTTTCCTTTTTCTCCTTTGGGAGACTATAAGAGGGGTTATTAAGGACTTTCACCTTCTTTCCACCTGCCTTAGTCAAGAGAGTGGAATTTTTGCTGCAGGCAAGAGATAGATGAGCAGTTTGAGCTGCTGAAATCTTTTAGATTTTGGGATTTGATGAAAGCCATAAGGCAAGAATTTCCACCATGTGTTTTGTGGGCTACAGGGAGACTTTCTATATTTTATATTTTTATCTATAATATTTTATATATTATAAAATATAAAAGTATGTTTCATGTATAATAAAATTAAAATAAATATATAATAAGTAATAACATGAATAATAAACACATATGGTTTTATTAGAGATCTCTAAGTACCTTGGTTGTTTTGGATGAAAAAAATGACTCGTTCACAATTATTTCACAAATTTTATTATATGTAAGAGTCAGACTTTCACCAAAATATGACCACAAGAAACTTGGGCAGTTTCTTTTACAGAACTCAGTTTACATATTGATCCTCATCTCAAGCATAGTATTTTCCCATCTTTTCAGTGCTATTGTTTTCATTTCCTAAATTGACAATTGCATTTTTTTTTTTTTTTTTTTTTACTTTACAATACTGTATTGGTTTTGCCATACATTGACATGAATCTGCTACAGGTGTACATGAGTTCCCAACCCTGAGCCTCTCTCCCACCACCCTCCCCATATCATCTCTCTGGGTATTTTATATCCTGAATTGTAATAAGTATTCTAGTAGCTCAAAAATAATGCTTTAAAGCACACAATTAGCCAAAGCATTAAGAGCTTGCAAGTTCTATTAATCGGAGAATAGAACATGAATCTTTTTGTGTTCAAAGCACTAAATCTGCAAGTGGGGCGGCTTTATACAGCTGTTCAAAACAGAAAGTGAATAAGAAATACAATATAGATGTCTGAAAATGAGATTTTTGTTAGTAAAGGCAACCATTGTGCTCCTAGCCACTACTGTCCTGTGTGTTAAATTTCGGCCAAAGTGTCTTGAAGCCACAGATTATTTTCCTGACGTTTTCAAATGAAGCATAGTAGCCTCTCTGTTGTGTCAATAGATTTTTCCAAGACAAGTGCAGAATAACGTTGTCTAGGATGATTTTGATAGATATAGTCACTAAAAGTAGAGAAGATAACAAATCTATGAAGACATTATTTATTTGAAGTTGCTTTCCTCATGCCAAAAAAAAAAAATTAATCAATTGCCTGCACAGTAGTTTAAGGAATAACCAACAAACTTGTCCTTGCAGAGAAATAAAATGGACTATTGTCACAATCCTCAATCAAATGACCTTTTTGACCATCCAGTATTAAGTACTTTAAATAGGAAATGCAAGTAGTATCTTGTGTGCAAAACTGCAGATTTTAAATTTACATTTTTCTAAAACTTCAGTGTATGAATCTATTCTTGGCACATATATGGTGAGTATATATTTATTATTTGAAGCTTTTATGTGGTTGTACACAGTTTTATTGGAATAAAGGCTGATGGAGCAGTGATGCAAAGAAGGGTGCTGTGACATGAATAAAGGTTTGCACCTGAGTGCCTGGGCACCCACTGCTTTAATCACAGAAAACAGTTGGAAGATAAAAATATGTTGTCTCATCTTGGCTTCATATTAAAGAAAATAGTGCAAATTGTAAGTACCATTGAATCACAGCCACAGAGTAGCCATCATTTTCACTGTGTTCTTTGGATAAATTGGCAGGAAGCAAAAGATTTTTCTTTTCCAAAGCAGAGCAAGCCAGCAACAAACTGACAAGCCACTCAGATACATTGTAAATGATGTATGGGATAAAATTTTCCTGAAGGCATAAATAATTCCAGTAAAGAGTGTTTATATAATTCCTAATGCATTGTTCCAATTGAGTAGTTCAGTCATATAATTGATTTCTTGAAGAGCTTTAACCCATTATTTTGAAACTAAAATATTTCAACTTAGAAGATAAAACTAGCTGGGCTTAGTAGGCAGACAAATACTTGGTGTAAGTGACTCAATTGCTAAGAAAAGTATTCTTTTCACAACTTGATACTTGTCTTCATTTGACTGTGAATCATAGCTTTGTGATAAAATCAATTATAGAGCTGAAAGCAATAAATAAATGGATTAGGAATCTATTCATCCCTATCTTCCAAGTTGAACCATTTTAACTTGCCAGTTTTTGAGTATAATAGGCTTGTCAATTTAGTTTATAATGGATTCATGAAAATAATTTTATGTAAGAGTCATTTTTTTTATGATTTCATGATTGATCCTAACACAGAGGGCCATCTAATATAGCCATCAAAGAGTTATTACCATTCCAGACCACATGTAAATTATACCACATTATAATGTAGCAAAAAATAAAGAATTATAAAAGAAACTAACAGGATCGTGGTCAAGGTACTCATCATGAAGTTGGGTAAAGGAAATTTATAGAAATAAAAATTGTATGTACAATTTGTATCACTTGTATATAACCTGAGGAGTCACTTCCATCCACAGAAATCTTGTTTTCTGAATTTATGTAACATTGGTCATTTATATCATTGTCTTATTTTCTGTTCTTGTGTTTTCTTTTTTATTTGATTTGTATGAATGTCATATGTGACTCTCCATATTTATCAAAAGGCAGACTACTAGAGAAAATTATAGCCCATGAGCCCAGTAACCCAAAGTCTACTGCCTGTTTTTCAAAATAATGTTTTATTGTTATAAAACCACACCCAATTTTTCACATATAATCTATGCTTATTTCTGATCACTAATAACAGAACTGAATAGTTGTGACAGAAACCATTCAGTTCAAGAAACCAAAAATATTTCTTTTTATTCTAGCCCTTTACAGACCCTTAGGCTAAAATGTTGGCAATGTCTCTGCTTTTTAAAATGCTATCTAGATTGGTCATAACTTTCCTTCCAAGGAGTAAGCGTCATTTCATTTCATGGCTGCAATCACCATCTGCAGTGATTTTGGAGCCCCCCAAAATAAAGTCTGACACCGTTTCCACTGTTTCCCCATCTATTTCCCATGAAGTGATGGGACCAGATGCTATCATCTTCATTTTCTGAATGTTGAACTTTAAGCCAACTTTTTCACTCTCCTCTTTCACTTTCATCAAGAGGCTTTTTAGTTCCTCTTCACTTTCTGCCATAAGGGTAGTGTCATCTGCATATCTGAGCTTATTGATATTTCTCTCAGCAGTTTTGATTCCAGCTTGTGCTTCATCAGCCCAGCGTTTCTCATGATGTACTCTGCGTAGAAGTTAAACAAGCAGGGCAACAATATACAGCCTTGACGTACTCCTTTTCCTATTTGAAACCAGTCTGTTGTTCCATGTCCAGTTCTAACTGTTGCTTCCTGACCTGAATATAGGTTTCTCAAGAGGCAGGTCAGGTGGTCTGGTATTCCTACCTCTTTCAGAATTTTCTACAGTTTATTGTGATCCACATTGTCAAAGGCTTTGGCATAGTCAATAAAGCAGAAATAAATGTTTTTCTGGAACTCTCTTGCTTTTTCCATGATCCAGCAGATGTTGGCAATTTGATCTCTGGTTTTTCTGCCTTTTCTAAAACCAGCTTGAACATCTCGAAGTTCACAGTTCACATATTGCTGAAGCCTGGCTTGGAAAATTTTGAACATTTCTTTACTAGTGTATGAGATGAGTACAATTGTGCAGTAGTTTGAGCATTCTTTGGCATTGCCTTTCTTTGGGATTGGAATGAAAACTGACCTTTTCCAGTCCTGTGGCCACTGCTGAGTTTTCCAAATTTGCTGGCATAATGAGTGCAGTACTTTCATAGCATCATCTTTCAGGATTTGAAAGAGCTCAACTGGAATTCCATCACCTCCACTAGCTTTGTTTGTAGTAATGCTTTCTGAGCTCACTTGACTTCACATTCCAGGATGTCTGGCTCTAGGTGAGTGATCACACCATCGTAATTATCTTGTTGTGAAGATACTTTTTTGTATAGTTCTTCTGTGTATTCTTTCCACTTCTTCAAAGGTCCATCTAGTCAAGACTATGGTTTTTCCTGTAGTCATGTATGGATGTGAGAGTTGGACTGTGAAGAAAGCTGAGTGCCGAAGAACTGATGCTTTTGAACTGTGCTGTTGGAGAAGACCCTTGAGAGTCCCTTGGACTGCAAGGAGATCCAACCAGTCCATTCTAAAGATCAGTCCTGGGTGTTCTTTGGAAAGAATGATGCTAAAGCTGAAAGTCCGGTACTTTGGCCACCTTTTGCGAAGAGTTGACTCATTGGAAAAGACTCTGATGCTGGGAGGAATTGGGGGGAGGAGGAGAAGGGGACGACAGAGGATGAGACAGCTGGATGGCATCACCGGCTCGATGGACATAAGTTTGAGTGAACTCTGGGATTTGATGATGGGCAGGGAGGCCTGGTGTACTGCAGTTCATGGGGTTGCAAAGAGTTGGACACGACTGAATGAATGACTGAACTGAACTGATGCTAAAATGTTAGTTATTCAGAGATTTATTAAATTTTTAAAATACTTGATGAATGAATTTTCTCAGGTTTAATATTAGCTGATATTTTTATAGTGAATTTATTCAACCATCTTTAATTACCCTTACAGACACTTAGACTAAGAACATCACTCACAGTTAAACTATCTTCAGTCAAGTTAAAAGCCAATTTGAAAATCATGAGCAGGTATACACTAATCAGAGGTGTTACTGTACTTACTATTGGTTTGGGTAAAGTTAGCCTGGTAAATTCTCATGGGACTGAGGCAACATATTTTGAGAATTTCCAATTAGCAACCCCAAACTGAGTCTCTGAAATAAGACTGCATCTCCTCAGAAGAGCTACATTCTCCCCAGGCAAAGCTGAGGTACCATAAATCATAGTGACACAGTTCACTCACCCATACTACCTAATATAAGGATAGTCCCCTAGAGCACATTCCAGTTTAGCTTTATCATTAAAAGCACCTTGGGGTACACTGTAGACTCTATGGCTACTCAAGTCATTTTCTCAGTTGTAAGTGAATGATTTTTAAATGCACTGAGAAGGCCCAGAGGGATGGTACGGGGAGGGAGGAGGGAGGGGCTTCAGGATGGGGAACATGTGTATACCTGTGGCAGATTCATGTTTATGTATGGCAAAACCAATAAAATATTGTAAAGTACTTAACCTCCAATTAAAATAAATAAATTTATTTATTTAAAAAATGTTTAAAAAATGCAAACATTTTCTGTTAAGAGAGCAAAGTGAAGCCAGCATGTTTTGGAACATTTTAATATTAATATTCAGCTTTGGATATGATGCAGATGGAGTTCAGTGTCATAACATTTTCAGTCACACCCAGAACCTTCAATCTGTGAGATTAAAGTCAGCATATCTTTAAATTCTTGCAGCACATCCCCATCCTAGTTTACTCACAAATAGGGGGATTTATGTTTTCATTTGATGATCAGAATAATGCAATTATTTCAATCACATGGCCATGTTTTCTTAGCTTTGCACATGGCATGTTTCTGATACCTGAAAAATTTCAGGACCAAAGAGATCATTAGATGTCTAAATATTTAAAATAATAGATTACAAGCTTGCATTTAAAAATCATACTTTTAGAGACAGGTTAGATATTAAGGAACATCTGGTCAAACGTACTCATTTTGCAAACGGGTGAAGAGGAGAGTCAGGTGGTTTGTTGAAAGTGCAGTAGCTGGTCAGGAGGCAGACTACATGCCTTTCCTCCAGTTCTGTCATGAGAGAGCTACACACTGCTGTCTTTAATCTCTAAAGAAGATTTCAACCATTTTACACATCTTTGAGAAGACCTGGGAAGCTAACAAAATTGGAGATTAGATGTGAGAAATGACTTGCCCAGAGTCAAGTCGCAGGTAAAGGCTTGAGCATCTTCTCCACTTGTCACCAGACTCCCACTGAGGTTGCTAGTTTTTGCATGAAAGCCTGTATCAAAATTTCATTTCACACACAATCAAATGATGTATTTTGTAGCCAGATGGCCACAGGGTACAATTAATTGCAGTATGCACTAATTTAGATGTTTTAGAAATTAGGACATAATTATATGTTACTAAAACTATCTGCACAGATCACACATTACCTTAGACTACTCTAGCTGCCATAACACTGCCCTAAGGAAAAACTGAGAGTGAGAAAATCCATTTCTCTACAACAAAATTTTCATTTTATACTTATCGTGGTGGTACAAACCACTCAGATTGTAACATTTTTGACTTGTGGCCTTGAACCCATTCTTTTGTCACAAAGAAGTCTTAATATAATCTTGTAAAATGATAATTTGCCTTCTGTAGTTTCTACACTTCGCATATCCAGGTACTGACTTTAATTTTCTCTAACTTTTGCTAGTTTATGAACACTGTGTGAGGAGCAGAAATTATAAAAAAAATGGGACTATGTATCCAATGAGTTATAAATAAATACAAATCTAAAGTCTGATATCTCATTTAATAAAGTATCATCAAAAAACCACTTGGAATTGTGCAGAGTGGTTTCATGTACCTTTTTCTCCAAATTGTACCTTTTCCATATTTCTTTGATGTGTTCCTCCAGATTAGAGATGATCTACAGGAATATTGAGCAAATGGAAGCAACATTTTGATGATCATAGATTTTTTTAAAGATGTAACTAAATCAATGAAATAAAACTGTTAAAGTTACATCTTAATACTATCACTATTTTTAAAGCAGGTCAATTTTTATCTTGCACATACAGAGTTTCCTAGAGTTTTAAGTTCTAGTAATGACTAATAATTTATGTTCTAAGTTTAAATCAATGCTAATGTGTGTGTGTGGGAAGAGGAGGAGTGGTGTTGTATGTGTGTACACGCATGTGTTTAAGGACAGATGGCTACTGCTAATCAAATCAATTTACCTATCATAATGGAACGAGATATTTTTTCCTTAGGCATATTTTTTGCACCCACTCCAATGTTCTTGCCTGGAGAATCCCAGGGATGGGGAAGCCTTGTGGGCTGCCGTCTATGGGGCTGAACAGAGTCAGACACGACTGAAGCGACTTAGCAGCAGCAGCAACCATCATCAAATCACAGTGTTCACAGTCTTTTTGTTTTCTTTCTTTTTAAATATTTAAGATGGCCATAATGTTTTTCTTCTCTCATAAGATAGCAATATGGCAGAAGAAAGTCAGATAGATAATAGATAATTTGCATAATCAGCATTTAATGTGGGATGTGGGGTTTTCTAAAAGATGATTATGCTTGTCTGGCAGATGTTTGAAAGGGGCTCTGAAAGGAATAAAAACTCTGAGGCCAATAAAAAGTGAGTGCAAACAGGTTCCCTGCACCAAGCCCATTTGTGTACATATATTTTTTATCTAGTCTATAAAAACTGTCCTGTGAATCATATCATTCTTTATTTTGTCCATACAGCATGGTTCCCTTAGTTTATTCCCACTTCTTGATAATAGTGTGTAAGGATCAAGAACCAATACAGGGACTGAAGCCTGGTAGTTGCAGTAAGTTTAATCATCAAAGTGAAAAATGGCCCAGAGCTGAACTGGGAGCAGTAGGGAAGTGCAAATACTGGGTCGTGGCTCAGTAAAGGATGTGAGAAAATGTTCTTTCCTAGATGGACTGACAAGACACAATCCTGGCCAGACTAAAGGCGGTGGGGGTGGAAAGGAAGCATGCTGGTGCTGCAGTTGCAAGCACATATAACTGAAAACTCTACAAGGCAGTAATCCTAGATACCAAAGATAAATGAGAAGATGTGTAAAAGTGTTCTGGTTGGGAAAAATTTCATGGTGGCTGTATGATTATATTAACTACAAAGCTACAGTGAGAATGTAACCTTTTGTACAAGCCTTCCTATTAACCTTATTTTAATTTTTTTAATTGATAATTTTTTAATTTCACTTTTGAGTTTTTACACTTTTCCTGTTATTCCATGTAAAGTGGAAACTAGACCTGTTTAAAAGATATACACACATCTAGTGTATCAATAACTGGGCTTTTTCTGTAGGGGCAGCAAAAATTTATAAATGTGTTTCTTATATTGACTCCATATGAGAGCAGAACACCAAAATGAACGAAAAAAAAAAAAAATAGGTACTATTTCCAGCTGTTTTGGTGGTTCAGATGATAAAGTATCTGCCTGCAATGCAGGAGACCCAGGTTCAATCCCTGGGTCAGGAAGATACCCTGGAGGAGGAAATGGTAACCCACTCCAGTACTCTTGCCTGGAAAATCCCATTGACAGAGGAACCTGGTAGGCTACAGTCCCTGGGGTTGCAGAGTTGGACATTACTGAGCAACTTCACTTTCCTTCTTTTCTTTCACACTAAATGCTGAGGTGTTAGTTCTATTGGGGGAACATACTACAGATTAAAGTAACCATACACATTTTTTCTATTCAGTAGCCATTGCCAATTTCTTATCATGCAATAAATCAAGGTAGAAACAGGATCTACCCTGGTTACAAGATTTTCTAATACTGCTTACTCTTCCCTCTTTTTAAAATTTAGACTAGAGTTGTCATAATGTTCATTATTTTACGGATGATACAATCTATTCACGATGATTCTACTACCTACTTTTGAAATCTATCTCTATAAAGTTTATATTGGAATATAAATTGGCCTTTTAAGTGATACTATTTGTTTTGTAGCATTTTTGCCTGAAGCCTTCTCTAAATCTAAAGTCTCTATAAAGACCTAAGAGGGTTGCATTTGAAAATGCCATCTGATTTAATATGATAGCTTTTCTTCCTTAATGAAAACATTTTCCATTTCTGTGCAAGTGTGTAGTCTTCAAATTATCATAATTGCACATGTTAAGGTGCATTATGATGAAAAG
>SJYQ01006228.1:849636-888239 GCA_006410935.1 Redunca redunca | reverse complement strand
AAAATAATTATGATAATATTGTAAATAATACTATGATGGAGTTTTTTTGGGGGAACAAGCTAATATGCAATCTATAAAAATATAAACATTTACAAATAAACCAGGGAATAAGTATCCTCATAATTCAGATAAGACACTTTTAATAATGTAATTAATCACTAGCAAGGTCAATGTTATGCTAAATTTTAGAAAACATTTTATAGTAATTACTTTATCATGCATCAGTTACCATCAACCTTGGGTCAGAAGATAGTAAAGATGTGTAAGGTAGTGTTGGCTGATAATTTGGGGATTTACAGATAATCAAACAAAACTTGCTTTAGTTAAAAGTTAGATAAAATTAACAGCTTAAGGTTTCTCTTTGTCAGAGACTTTCAATCTTCTCTCCCTGTGCAAGTGGAATTTCCTTGGAATAGCCTTGGAGGAGGGTTTGGACTGGGAGGAATCAGTGGCAGTACTTCTCAGTTAAAAGCAGAGCACCTTTAATTTGATCTGTTTTATACATTGTAATTTCATGTTAGATTTTACTGGAAATAAATGTCTCTACTAACAAAAGTGTTGAAAACCAGTGATCCAAATATTAACTATATTGACATTTTCTCTAAACGCTTTGTATTTATGGGTACAACCTGAATTCTTTATTGAAGTGGAAGGAGCCCACTTGTGTCATCCAGTGTCTTCATTCTAAGCTCCAAGCAAATTGAACTAAAGTACCTGGATTTCCCCAGTGCTTTCTTGAGATTCAATTCTTTGTTGTCATTACTTTCTTTCCTTGGACTTGCCTTGTCTGTGACTTTTCCCCTGGCTACCTCCTTCTCTTCAATTTTTTTTTCCTTTTTTACAATAAACAGATCATCTGAGACAAGACCTCTTCGCAGATGTTTAAGTATGCAGTAGAGTGTTGTTAACTGCAAGCACAATGTGGTAATACAGAGCTCTAGACCATTTGCCTCTTGTATGATTGAAAAACTCTGCATGTACTGAACAGCAACTCTCCATGTCTTTTTATCCCTAGACCCTGGCAACCACTGTTCTACTCTCTGCTTCTAACTTGTAAGAGTGTGACCACTTTAGATCCCTCAGAGAAGTGGAATCCTGCAGTACTTGTCTTTCTGTGACTAGTTCATTTCACTTGTCCCCTTGTCTCCAAGGTTCATCTAAACTGTTGCATATGACACAATTTCCTTCATTTTGTGACTGAATAACATTCCTCCTTCAGTTTTTCTTGAGTCATGATCAACAAAGCACTTACACTGGTCTTGTTACAGCTTCTAGTGTTCAAGTATTTGTTCAACTTTATTGTGTTTGCCTTTTTGCCTATCTTTCTCTCTTTCTAATTTTAAAGCTTATTCAGTTTTGTTAGTCCTAATGTAGCTCTTAGCATACATTAGACAGTCAATAAGTGATGTCACATTAATGAGAAACGTAGGAATATTTTTGGAAGGGAAGGTGAGAATGGCGCGGGCTTCTTTAGTCCCTGACAATAAAGTATTTAATGAACAGATTTGTGTCTTCATCATTCACTAAAGAACAATTTATTGGACAGTTTGTGACTGTAAACACCTCTATGGAGCAGAAACCAAAGTGAAATACAAAACAATGGATGAGGCTAGAGTTAAGACTTGTGCTCCAGGTGCCAGTTTGGCCAGTGTTGTCCATCCTGGCTGCATGTTAGGAATTGCCAGTAAATTCAAATACCCTTGATAATTCCCTACTCTAGACCAGTTTAAATAAGAAGTTGAAAAAGGAGTGTGTGTGGTCTGAGCATCAGTTTTTAAAAAAGATCTCCAGATATTTCTATTTTAAACCAAGGGGGAGAACCACGGAAACAAAGTGTTGGCCAGATATTCAACATACCCAAAGTGCTCCATCCTTGCTTGAGAGGTAGAGATGACTCCTTGCTGTAATTGAAGTACAACAATATTTTAAAAAGCTACAATTAACCATTATTGGGATCAATGGCATAAAATAATTTTCAGGTGTAGAGTAGTGGGATAACACATACATAGCCAGTGACCATAAAATTGAACACACTTTTCTCCAGTTATGAGTAAATATTGCATTATCAGTGATTCCACAGTGGACAGAGATCCAAAATCAATCTAAGATTCATATTTCTGGGATGTTGGCCAAGACAGTAATGGAGAGCAATATAAACTTGTTAGAATATATAAATAAATAAATCACCCAGAAACTAGCATATAAGGATAAAAATAAATGGGAAATATAAAAGAAAGATTTTAGATCTCTGAGGAACAGAGATCCTCTGAGATTGAAAGGCCCACCATTGGTCAAATAAAAAAACCCAGAAAAGTAGAAGACAATGAAAAATGGAGAACCATTATAAGAGAATTTTCAAAAAGGGAAGACTAGAATTTTTAAATTGAAAAGCCTATCAAATATTTATCAGGATAAAGGAAATACCTCAATATCTAGACTCATGATAATGAAATATATGACATTAAGAATAAAGAAAAAATATGAAAAATTTCAGGAATAAGAGCCTGTAATAAAATTTATTTTGAAAACAGACTTCTGATAGTTAAAAATAGAGAAATGACATCAAGTGCTAATGTAACTTATCTGTCAGCGTAAAATTCTATAAAAAGGACACTGAGAGAGAAAGTATGTCAAAAAAGAAATGGTGTACATAAAACTTGAAATTTAAAAAGTATATATATGTGTGTGTGTGTGTACATTTATATACATACACAAAACAATCATATACAAGTTATGTATATATAAACAATTATATACAGTTTGTATATACATGTTAAACAATTACATGCATAAATACTACTTATTATATAATAATANACATACCAAAAGAAAGCACTTAATCATGAAAAAATATAAAAATTAATAATTTTTTCAGTAAATAAAAATTCTAGTCATATATTAAAACTATAATGGGTTTATCTTAGCAATTAAAAAATCCATCACATTACCACATTAAAAGAAGAAAATAAAAGCTTCTTGGTATATGCAGAAAAATAATTTAATTAAGTTCAATTCTTATTTGCAATGAAAAGGAATCCTCCAGCAAATTGGAAATAGATAAGAACTTTATTAAGAAACCTCAGGAAGAGTATACAGTATATGGAGATTCAATAACAAATATGCCAAATGGTAAAACTTTAGAAGAACTTTGGGAATTATCAGAAAGAACTAACAGATGCCTGCTATCATCTCTTCTCTTCAACACTGAGCTAGAGACAGAGGCTTTGGAAATTAGGTATTAACTTTCTGTGGTGAAGCAGTGGGACTCTTGGGATATATGCAAACTTCAACTTCAGTTTTGTCTCCCTCCCCCTTGTACACTTATTCTGTTGTGTCAGTTCTCATTTTTGCCAGTAGGTAAAAAATCAGATGGATCTTTGATTTTTCCGTCACTTTTTGGAAATGATACCACCCTTCTGAGTCAGAAGTCAGTAACCGCAAGAGTCCTGTCCAAAATCTACATCAGTTTTAATCTACATTCACAGATAACACAAGGCCGCTAGAGCAGGTTATAGGTATGCAGGTACTTTGTAATCCATTCAGGGATAAGGATATAGTTGATCTTTATCCCCTTCCTGCTCTTATTATTTCTTCTCTTCCTTCACATAGTTAACCAAAGTTTGTGGTCCTACCAGTGGTATCTAAATAAAGGAGAGAGAACCATAAGGGGAATATGAGGTTCACACCTTATAAGGAAACTTTATAGGTGAATTTGTCCTCTCTGGACCAGGCAGGTATTTAGAACTGAGTCTTTCTCTTGAAAGAAACTTCTACAGGTGCTTCAGAAGACTTGATCTGTAGTATTCAACTTCATTCCTTGTGATAATGAGTAATGTGTTTACCACTATATTACTCTTCCTTTGGTTCTGCCTTGATTTCATTTTCTTCTTTTCTTTAATTTTCTAAGGATCACAAATACCATTGCAGTTGGTCCTTTGGGGCAGATAATAAATGAATCCTTGCAGGCTCTTTATTTTGTGTGTGCCACTTGTATTTTGTGGAACATGGCCTTGTCCCCTGCCATGAGGAATGAAGCTATTTCCTGATGCACGAGAATCTGTTTCCTTCTCTCTCTCTGTCTCTCTCCTGTCAGCTCAGATTCATTGTCATACTTTTATACATTCATACCTTTAGAGTCCTCAAGCCCATTATCAAACAGTAGCCCACAACCTCCAGTGGGTGTGTGTCGAGTTCACTGAGTGGCCTCCGTGAGACTAGTCTCACTAAGCATAATATAACTTATCCTTCTTTAGCAAAGAAAATACATAGGAGAATGCATTGACTGCAGATATTATAGGTCTGAAATTTCTCATAATAAAATGGATTCCTCTTTAAGTACCTACTTTGATGAAGAAAAATGTAAAACATGGGTTATTAGGCATGAGATAATGGTAAGGAATACGTTTTAGTCTTTCCCACTCCTCATTTCTCCTTCTTCAAGGTACCCCTTAAATAAAGAACCACCTTGGGAAAGACAAATTGAAAGGGCAAGACATCATTTATTAGGAAAGAGCATTTCTGCTTAATGGCCCCTTGAGTAAAGTGTTTCTTTAGGATATCACAGCTCATGTGAAGGCAGATTTAAAGGCCAGGGCATCAATTAGAAAACCACAGTCTTGCTGCCTAATTGCACTTTGAACAGCTTATTTTAGCAAGATAAAAATACCATCAAAATAGAAAATGAGACTTGCCAAACAATTTCAGCACTTCCCTTAGGCCACAATGCTTGATACTGTCAGACACAGCATTTCTGAGCTTCTGGTGAAGCTGGAAAGAATTACATAATATTTTATGTGGTTTGTTGCTATCTGCAATGCTGATTTAAAGAAACAGACATCAGTGATGAACAGTTTAGTACTGAACATCTGCCCTGGCAATGACAAGTTTTAAAAGCAAAGTGACAAACTTGACCTATGAAAATTTCGTTGTTAGGACAGAATGAGTACTGAATATAAATGAAAAAGTTGACATATAGGACTTAATAAAAATTAAAAATGCACTGGTTTTTTGAAAATATACGGTTAAGGAAATAAACCACAGGCTGGGAGAAAATATTTGCCATGTATTTATCTGTCAAAGGACTTGTCTCCTATTATTTTAAGATTCTACATCAATAAAATTGAATACAGACACACATACACCACTATAACTTAGTTAAATGTTTGTAGTACTCTTTGTACAAACTCAGACATAAGAATAATCTCAATCTCACAATACTGCTCCTTCCAATGCCATCTCATAGCTGTGATAAACCTAGCCTGGTCACCTTCAAAATAATGGGAGAGAACTTTAAAAACAGATGGCAGAGTGTCAACGAGGTTAACAAAAATTTTAATTGGAATCTCAGAAAAAGAGAGAAAGAGAATGTCATAGAAAACATAACCAAAGAAATATTGACTGAAAATTTGGTAAATGTGATTAAAAAATCAGCATACCAAAGTTCAGTGAACTCCAAACCAGATAAATGTAAGGAAAACCAAAATCCAGATAGATGCATGGAAAACCATACATAGGTATAGTATTCAGTCAAACCTTACCTCTTGATGACTGTTATATCTATCTTTTACACTGGTATACGCAAGCAGTAGAAAAAATATATACAACTAGTCATATTTATATCATTCTAATTAATAGATTTTACTTATTTGCTTTGGTTGCTCCATGCAGGTTTTCTATAGTTACAACAAGCTGGCACTACTCTTTGTTGTGGTGTGCGTGCTATTCATTGTGGTGGCTTCTCTTGTTGCAGAGGATGGATTCTAGATGTGTGGGCTTCAGTCGTTGCAGCACATGGGCTCAGTGATTGTGGCACACGGGTTTAGTTGCTAGCAGCATGTAGGATCTTCCTAGACCAGGGATGGAACCCATGTTCCCTTCATTGACAGGTGGATTCTTAAGCACTGGACCACCAGGGAAGTCTGAGCATACAGATTTTAAAAGGTTGTCATTGCTGCCCATGAATATCCAGTGCAGTTGGAGAATTACCTAAGGAAGAGGAGTTAAACAGAGGAAAATATTACATTTATCTTTTTTAATTTAGAGAAAAGTATATAGTATAGAATCACAAAACACACAAAATGAAATGTTTAATAATTTAATAAAATTGTACATGTTTAGTGTCTTTGTAATTATCCTTATGTCATGAAAGTACTGATTACTTTGAAAATATAAATCTAAAAATTATTTTACATATATATAATGATTAGCTTAGGCTTAGGTAAAATAGAAAAATATGGCATATGTAACTTTCATTTTTAACACATTGTCTTTAAACATGATTTACTACTGATTTCTCTGCATGATTTATTTTCAAAGTAACATAGTCATTACATTTTTAGTGCTTTAAAAACAATACTATAATTTTGTTTTAATCTCATGCAGAAAAATAGATTATTTGCTAGTACAATGATACAAGCAAAAATCTCATTTTGAGGTCTGTGTTTGAAATGTAAAAAGAGATGCTCAGTTTAACTAAAATTACTCACCTAGAAGACGTAGTATCAAAGATGTGATTAGATTTGATAAGAAAATATAATGCATAAGATCAAACAGCCAAAGCAATAAAATTCAAGAACGTTTAATGGACCAATACTAATTTTGCTTCTCAGAGCAGTGTTAAGGCTCACCTTCACAAAGACTTATAATACTAAGCACAACATGAATAAAAACTATGATGTGTCTAAGTGAAAATCTAAAAGGATCTCAGAAACCATTCAAAGTGTTCCCAGAAAGAAAAACTATAAGCCAACAGGACAGGGACTCAAGGGGTCAGTGTTAGTATGGCAAAAATACAAAGAGGTAAAGTAGAAACCTAAGTGCTGTTGAGAATCAATACAGATAAACCAAGGCCGTAGTACAAAAAGAAAAAAAAAAAAAAAAAGCAGAAGAAAAAAAATGTTTGTCATTTGAAAACAAGTTGAAATAAAAAACCAGTGCAGAAGCAAAAATCTGGAGGTTAAACTTTGACTACTACATAGTTGAAGGAACTCACAAGAGCACACAGTCAGCACTCAAATCACAGAAACTTGCCAGACAAGCTATGAAATGTGAGATTAAGAAAATCAGAGAGCAGAGGTTTACAAAGAAACTGAAATTAACTAAATTACAGAAAGCAACAAGCCCTGTCTTGAAGAAAAGAGAAGCATGGCTTCTTCCATTTTTGTCAGAGAGCTGTTAAGAAGAAAAATCTATCATAAACAGAAATAAAGCCAGCATCTAATGAGTTTCTATACTTGTGTGCTGTTTAGTGTGATGGATTAGTACCCTGAGCAGCACCAGTGAAAATTTTTATCTACCTGGCACATTTCTCTCAAAAACCTTCTCAAATGCATGACACAGTATGATCAAGAGAGCTGACAGAGTTTGCTCTCAGGCAAAATGAATTTTCGTTTGACTCTCAAGGAGAGTTTTCCTTCTCAAGTTGGACTAAATTCAGGACAGAAATGCTCAGAGAGACACTGAACCAAGTCACTGAATTACCCCAGGTGGCATTAGTGGTAAAGAATCCACCTACCAATGCGTGAGACACAAGAGACTGGGTTTAATCCCTGGGTCTGGAAGATCCCCTGAAGTAGGAAATGGCAACCCCGCTCCAGTATTCTTGCCTGAAAAATTCCATGGACTGAGAATGCACGTGCCACACACACACACCTTTGAAACTCATCAAATACCTGCACACTCAGTCGTGTCTGACTCTTTGTGACCCTGTGAACTGTAGCCCTCTAGGCTCCTCTGTCCATGGAATTCTCCAGACAAGAATACTGGGGTGGGTTGCCATTCCCTTCTCCAGAGGATCTTCCCAACCCAGGGACTGAAACACAGTCTCCTACCTTGCAGGCAGATTCTTTTCCATCTCGGTAACCAGGGGAGCCCTTTTACAACTAAATTAAGGAAGTGATTTTTTTAGATGAAGAAAGTAATGGGTGGAACAGGAAAGTAGAACAAATTTTGCAGAAATTCAGAAAACTTGTAGTTAAGCTAAAAAACAGAGAGAAATATCCCACAGTTAAAAAAGTTGAAGGCTGAGTCGTTAATTGAAAAAGAAAACGTCTCCAGAATATTGTTCACGTTTGCATCTCGAGATCTAAAAGAAAAGTTACAATTTTGCCTTCAGAGTATTTGAACTTAATAATGAAATGTATCCAAACTAAATATGCCAAAAAGCTGATTCATCTCAACTAGAGACTAGATTGACTTAGTACTACAAACATGCAGCCATAAAGAGAAGACATGCCTTTGGTAGGCATAAACATTATTAACTGAAAACTTTATAGTTTTTCCAGTCTGTCTAGCAATAGAACATTTACATAACATCTAATAAAGCATGAAAAGAGAATCCATGGTCAAGAAAGAAGAAATTAGTAGAGGCAGTCCCAGAACTGATACAGATCTGTATCAGAGAGGGACTTTAAAGTAATTGATAAAGATATTAAAGGATTTGTTATAAACATTGAAAATCTTAATGAATTTATGAAACTGTTTAGCTGAGAGAAGTTTAAAATAGAATAAAATTGAAATGTTAGAAAAAATATGATATAAAATGAAGATTTCACTAGAAGGGCTCAATAAAAGACTGAATCTAACATGAGAAAAGATAAGTAAGCCAGAATGCAAACTAATATAAGAATAGAAGAAAGCAGTGAAAAATGAGCAGAACCTTCAATACCTATGGAGCAATATTGAATGCACTAAAACATTTACAGTTGGATCTTCAAAAAGAGAAAAAAAATAAAGTTAGACAGGGGACATATTCAAAGGGATTAAGACCAAGGACAGGGGGAGAGGGTAGTGGTGCACACCTTGGCATATTATAGTCACCCTGCTGAAACCATAGAGAAAAACAAACCTTATTAAAAGCAAAGAAAGAGGAGGGAGGGTGTGAGGGAAGGAGAGAGAGAGAGGAGGCCAAATATTATTGCAAGATAGATTTAATGTGCTGAAAGAAAAAGAATAGTCAATCTAAAACTCTGTATACAGAAAAAAAATATTCTTCAAAAATGAAGGCAATGCAAGTCATGTTCAGTCAATTGTTTAGAGAATTTATGTGCAGCAGATTCCCACTACAAGTAATTCCAAGGGAAATTTTTCAAGCTAAAGACATGATAAAAGTCAATAACTACAAAGGTGAATAAATAGCAATAGAAATTATAATGCTTTGTTAAGATATAAAGCTATAATCATCATAAGCAATGTAGTATTATTTTAAATGTAGACAAATAGATGAATGGGATTTCAGTTTCTATAGACTTTCCCCACAATATTGAAATGAAAAAAAAATTACAAGAAATTTAATGAAACATGAAAATAGGACCTATGATCAAGAAAGAAGAAAGTGGAAGCAGACTCAGAATTGATATAGATGTTTTAGTTACCCTTACTGAAAAATTCAAATAATACTTTTTTTATACTGTCAATTGATTTGAAATTATAGTCCATTTAATAAAAAAAATTTTAACAAATGGTGTTGGAAAAATTCAATATTTATATCTAAAAAAAATAGCTAAATAAAATTTCACCTATATCACTTTACATACAAAATGGATGGATCATAGTCCTAAATATAGCAAGAAACATGCAAAGTCTAAGAGAAAATAAGAAGTCAGTCTTAGTGATTTTGCAGTAAGGAAAGTTTTCTTAGAACCAGTTACTTTAAGCAAATAAATATGTATATTTTGACTTTATAGACAAGGCAAACTGAGTTAAAAACGTTATAGTAGAAAAATATCCATGACACATGAAAAATAATTCACACAATTCAACTCAAAATACAGATTCATATCCAAAATATTTCAATACATAGTCAAAAGCCAAAATAAATATTATAAATATGGGCAAAAGATGCTCAGTTTATTTGTCATCAGAAAATGCATTTTATAATCACAATGTGTTACAAAGTCACACAAAAAGAATGGTTAATATGAAGCAGATTGACATCAATCATTGGGGAAATGTGAAGCAATCAAAACACCTATACATTGCTAGTGGACAAATGAAATGATGTTACTCCTTTTTACAACTATTTGTCAGTTTTCCTCAAAGCTAAGTAAACATTAACTCTGAGACTGGCTTTCAACCTGTCTTCAGTTCAGTTCAGTTCAGTTCAGTCGCTCAGTTGTGTCCGACTCTTTGCGACCCCATGAATTGCAGCACACCAGGCCTCCCTGTCCACCACCATCTCCTGGAGTTCACTCAGACTCACATCCATCGAGTCAGTGATGCCATCCAGCCATCTCATCTTCTGTCGTCCCCTTCTCCTCCTGCTCCCAATCCCTCCCAGCATCAGAGTCTTTTCCAGTGAGTCAGCTCTTTGCATGAGGTGGCCAAAATACTGGAGCTTCTAGCATCATTCCTTCCAAAGAAATCCCAGGGCTGATCCCCTTCACAATGGACTGGTTGGAACGTGTCCTAGTTATGTCTAAAAGCAAACAAAGAAACCAAAAATAAAATAAAATGACTAAGCAAGCCACTTGTATAGATATGTTCAAAGCAGATTTACTCATAAGCTAAACATGGAAATAACTCAAATATCCTTAACAAGTGAATAAAAAACAAAAAGAAATTTTGGTGTGCTTCAGCCATGGCATAATACCACAGCAATATAAACTTAAACAAAAATAAATACATACAATGATATATATTAATCACAGAAAGATTATGTTGAATAAAGATATGTACGTGTGCTCAGCTGTGTCTGACTATGTGACTCCATTTACTGGGGCCCACCAGGCTCCTCAGTCCGTGGGATTTCCCAGGAAAGAATACCGGAGTGGGTTGCTAGTTCCTTCCCCAGGGGATCTTCCCAACCCAGGGATGGAACCCATGTCTCCTGTATTTCCAGCCAGACACAATAGAGTACATATTATATTTTTTGATTTGCACAATTTTTTTAAAATAGAGAAAACAGACTAATTAATGGGAGTAGAAGTATGAATTTTTTACCCTATGTGGAGTGGGAATTTGCTTGAAGGGAACTGAGAGGGGTCATTCTGAAGTGAAAGAATTGTTCAGTCTTGAACAAAGTAGTGGATGTTTGAATGTATGAATGTATAAAAACTCATTTAATCTGTGAGTATTTCAGTATATATACATTTTACCTCAGAGGGAAAAATATAAGGAGATTTAGAGTAACTATAAGAATACTGCTGAAGAGGTTTTTAATGGCTGTTCTGGCATAAAGTCAACTCTAGGCATATTCCAACCTGGCCATTCCACATTTTGACTGCTGCATTTCATTTTAGACATTAAATTTATAATGCATATCAATGTGTGAATTTATAGAGGATTATAGAGGAGGAGGATGGTTCTTAAAATATCTTTATGGAAGAAAAGAAGAAATAGCTGAAAATGCTTACAGGAAAAATAGAATATACCTTGGTAAGGACCTAGTAAATTTTTTCCAAACAAATAGTCACATGAAGGAGCACCTATTAGATTAGTTATGTGTGAGGCTTAGAGATGCAGCCATAAATTGATGGAGCCCAAGGATGACATTTTTATTTTTTATCCATGCAAACATGAAATCAATCTGAATTTAATTTTTGTGATAGAATGAAGACCGTATATCTTTGTGTTTTTGGTTTTATTCAAGGACGGAAAAGAAACATTATTTTTATTTTAGCTGCACCAAAGGCAAAGGCGTAGCCTAACTTTATTACTGCATCCATGCTTCAGAGTCAATATAAACCATAAAAAAGTCCCGTAAGTTTGATAGCAATACCACCACCACCCCATAAAATATGACAGAGGCAGAGAAAAGGTCGTTATGTGAGGCAAATGGGGAGCCCTGATGAGGGCACCAGACTTGGCCTCAGTCATCCCCTATGCTCAAATAGAATTTTTTTTTTAAATTTGGACTAATATGGTGGTAGAGGAGATTAAAAAATAGACAAACTAAAGATATTTATTAGGTAAAATAAAGAGAAAATCCTGCTGTTTATTATAGGAGTAACAAAAGGAGGAAGTCAAGAATCACTCCTAGGTTTGGGCTTGTGATACTGGATGGAAAGTTAACTATTGGCTATAACACTTCAAAGTATAGCTCTATATACAAATTTAATATTATTGATATTATTTGAAAGACAAAAATATATTTTGTATGTCTCCAGATTTTATAGTCACTGTCTATATATGGTATACATTAAGAGAACAAGCATTAAAAAAAAAGAACAAACATTTTAAAAGATTATTTTGTAGAGAGAATCTTCATGTCTCTACCTGGGTACAGAGCATATCAAATAAATGTTGGAGCATTTCACTTCAAAATGTTGTACCCTTGAAGAGGTTCAGGAAAATCTCAACTACCAAGTTTCACCAAATTGCAAAAAAAAAAAAAAAAAAAAGTCAAGTATCTTTCATTTCAGGAATTGATTTTGATATCTGCAGTGGTTTTCTTTCAAGGGCTCAAAAAATGTGTGTAGGGAACAAGTATAACTTATTGATTTTTTACAGTCCATTGTAAGATAGACCACAAATATGTTCATTATTGCTTTTAATTCTATGGACTTGTAAAAATTGTGTCACTGAGAATCATAGTGTTTTTAAATATTTTGGATAAAAATTTAGAAATGTTGTTTTTAGATACTGGTTTATCTGAAAATAGTTACAAGATGTTGATCAAATCTCACATTTCTCAGAATAGTTTTGCACTTATGAAATTCGATGATTTGACTAAATTAATTTTAACCCATGTCCTGAATTCCCAATCTTATGATTAAAAAAGACTAACCTCTGATCATATGATTTAGGATACTTTTCAATATGGTGGCATGATAGCAGCTGCTGGTCTTTTGGTCAATGAATGCAGTTAATCCTTTTGCATAGAAATGATAGCTAGAAATGTCTCTGGGACTCCCTCACTGATATATCTATCAGGTATTATCTCTGGGATAAAACAGAGTAGTGAAAATTCCTTGTTTTCCCACTACAGAATTCATTCTGCTCTAGATTTAACCAGAAAGCTGAAAATGAGCAGTGCATATGGTATATTGTTTGAATAGAGTGAGCCAATTAATTTACAAAATATATTTACATATCTAAATTATATAGTTTACCTGACATTCCGAAACAAGCTTAGCCATACATTCACAAATTTCAGTATGATTTACCATAGAGAATCTACATAGACCAACTACTTTCTATTAATAGTACTCAACATTTAAGAATTATCTTACTTAAATAGCTAGGAGGTCTGTTGTTAGCATGTTTGCATTTGTTCTTTCTTTAGCCAAAACCTCCCCACTAAAGATATAAAGTAGATTTCAAGATACTGCCATCTCCTTATTTCCTTTGGAGCATACCTAATAATATTTGATTGCTTGTATATTGGCTTCCTAGGTGGTGCTAGTGGTAAAGAATCCTCTTGCCAATGCAGGAGATACAAGAGATGTGGGTTTGATCCCTGTGTCAGGAAGCTTCTCTAAAGGAGGAAATGGCAACCCACTCTAGTATTCATTCCTGGGGTTGCAAAGAGTCAGACATGACTGGGCACACACACACATATTATTTGTACTCAAGTTAATGTTATCTTTTTGGAAAACTATGTTCGCCACATCTGTTACTAAACTGATTCATTGATGACTGATCACGTTAATTTAATTAGGGATGTGTCTCACTGGGCTTTCTGCGTGGGTCACACACATGATATGCTAAAACTGGGTTTCATCTTGGGCTTCCATGGTAGCTCAGACAGTAAAAAATCTGCCTGTAGATACACAGCTTCCATCCCTAGGTCAAGAAAATTCCCGGGAAAAGGAAATGGCAACACAGTCCAGTATTCTTGCTTGGGAAATCCTGGGTTTCATCTTCGGTGAGACTTAGTTTTCTTCTGCTATATCTTAATTCCTCAGTTGTGTCCAACTCTGCAAACCCATGGACTGTAGCCCATCAGGCTCCCTTGTCCATGGAATTCTCTAGGTTATCAGTTGGCTTCCAGAGTTTTCAACTGAAATCTTGATATTTTCTGATCCCTTTCTCTGGAAGGTTTAGATCCCTTTTCTTAATTCCCCATGCTGTTTTTCCAACATTGGATGCTTCTGTTTTCACTCTGATTCCTTGGAATTCCCAAATAAGGTAAATGGCCATGAATGTCAAAGTAACCATATACTTGAAATTCCTTGGCTCCACCAAAAGCTCTGCTGAATACTTTGCCCCTGAGACAACTGATCTGAATTTCTTACAAATATATCTATTGCTCTTGTTATGTTTGAGTCTTTTGCTTGTTACCTCATCCTACCTCTAAATAGAAGTTCTAATGTGCTTACCAAATGAGGCAGCATTCTTCAAAATTTAAAAGTTTGCAAGGATTCTAAAAATAATATGTCTCTAAAGAATGTAGTCTTTTGGACTCTGTGAGAGAGGGAGAGAGTGGGATGATTTGGGAGAATGGCATTGAAACATGTATAATATCATATAAGAAACAAATCACCAGTCTAGGTTCGATGCAGTATACAGGATGCTTGGGGCTGGTGCACTGGGATGACCCAGAGAGATGGTATGGGGAGGGAGGTGGGAGCGGGGTTCAGGATTGGGAACATGTGTACACTCATGGTAGATTCATGTCGATGTATGGCAAAACCAATGCAGTATTGTAAAATAAAATAAAGTAAAAAAAAAATTGTACTTTTTAAATGAAGTATGCATTCTGAAACCTTGTAAGTAATTACATTATCTATTTTTTAAATACTGATAGCAAGCCATATTCTATACTTTACATTAAAATTTATGTTAATGTAGTACTTCAGTGTATGAATTATATGTAAATAACTGCTTAAATAGCTGTTTCATAATAAGTAAAATTCATCATTAGGATGAAAATGATCATTTATGCTTGCACGTTGGCTTTGGGGAGGATATAAAATTTGCCTCTTTTTAGATTTACATTAAAAAAAACTATTTAGATAAGTTACCTTGAAGAGTGCATAAATTAACAAGTCTTTTAGAAAGAGTAGTATTGAACATGATTAGCACCTGAAGACTAAGAGGCGGTTTTAGTATCCATGGTTACAGTGTTATTACTGAGAAATCTGTCCCTCCTAACAGAGCAGAATGAGCTATTTATCTTTTTATCACTCAAGCATTGGGAGGAGGAATCATATAGAAAAAATGACATTTTCATATTCTACACCATATCGTTTTTGTGAGTGTTAACTGATTATTTAAGTTTTCTCAATTTTTTTTCAAAACTATGGAGGAGACAGAAATGGAACAGGTAGCTAGCTCGTCTTCAGTGAAAATGAGACCGCAATTTGATGAAGTGGGTAAAAAGACTGAGCGTACTTCAGGACTTGCTTTATTTAGAAATATGCATTTCATTATCAGGAAAAAGAAAGGAATAAAGAGAATGATTTGGTGGCCTTATTCATAGATATGATGTGTGTGTGTGATCAGTTGTGTCTGACTCTTTGAGACCCCATGGACTGAGCCCACCAGGCTCCTCTGTCCATGGAATTTCTCAGAAAGGAATACTGGAGTGGGTTGCTGTTTCCTACTCCAGGGGATTTTCCTGAACCAGGGATTGAATCCAGGTCTCAATCAGTTCCTGAATTGTAGGTGGATTTCTTTACCAGCTGATCCATCAGGGAAGCTCTAGATGAAATTTTAAAACTAAAGAGATTACCCAAAAGGAAATATAACCTTTAAAAAGAAAACTCTGAAGGTAGAAACTTAAGGTAGCTTTTATATTAAATAAGATAATGGTTCAACTCAGTTCAGTCGCTCAGTCGTGTCCGAGTCTTTGCAACCCCATGGACTGCAACACGCCAGGCTTCCCTGTCCACCACCAACTCCTGGAGCTTCCTCAAACTCATGTCTGTCCAGTCATCTCATCCTCTGTCATTGCCTTCTCCTCCCACCTTCAATCTTTCCAAGCATCAGCATTTTTTCCAATGAGTCAGTTCTTTGCATCAGATGGCCAAAATACTGGAGTTTCAGCTTCAGCATCAGTCCTTCCAGTGAATATTCAGGACTGATTTCTTTTAGGATTGACTTGTGGGATCTCCTTGCAGTCCAAGGGACTCTCAAGTGTCTTCTCCAACACCACAGTTCAAAAGCATTAGTTCTTCGGTGCTCAGCTTTCTTTATAGTCCAACTCTCATATCCATACATGACTACTAGAAAAACCATAGCTTTGACTAGACTGACCCTTGTTGGCAAAGTAATGTCTCTGCTTTTTAATATGTTGTCTAGGTTGGTCATAGCTTTTCTTCCAAGGAGCAAACATCTTTTAATTTCATAGCTGCATTCACCATCTGCAGTGATTTGGGAGCAAAAATAAATAAATAAATAAAAATAAAGTCTCTCACTGTTTTCATTATTTCCCCATCTATTTGGCATGAAGTGTTGGGACCAGATTCCATGATCTTAGTTTTCTGAATATTGAGTTTTAAGCCAACTTCTTCACTTTCCTCTTTCACCTTCATCAAGAGGCTCTTAAGTTCTTCACTTTCTGCAGTAAGGGTGGTGTCATCTGCATATCTGAGGTTATTGATATTTCTCCTGGCAATCTTGATCCTAGCTTGTGCTTCATACAGCCCAGCATAGTGCATGATGTACTCTGCATATAAGTTAAATTAACAGGGTGACAATATACAGCCCTGACATACTCCTTTCCCAATTTGGTAGCAGTCTATTGTTCCATGTCCAGTTCTAACTGTTGCATCTTGACCTGAATACAGATTCTCAGGAGGTAGGCCAGGTGATCTGGTATTCCCATCTCTTTCAGAATTTTGCATAGTTTGTTGTGATCCACATAGTCAAAGGCTTTGATGTAGTCAATAAAGCAGAAGTAGATGTGTTTTCTGGAACTCTTTGCTTTTTTAATGATCCAGCAGATGTTGGTAATTTGATCTCTGGTTCCTCTGCCTTTTCTAAATCCAACTTGAACATCTGTAAGTTCACGGTTCATGTGCTGTTAAAGCCTGGCTTAGAGAATTTGGGGCATTACTTTGCTACTGAATGAGATGAATGCAATCGTGCAATAGTTTGAACATTCTTTGGCACTGCCTTTCTTTGGGATTGGAATGAAAACTGACATTTTCCAATCTTGTGGCCACTGCTGAGCTTTCCACATTTGCTGGCATATTGAGTGCAACACTTTCACAGCATCATCTTCCAGGATTTGAAATAGCTCAACTGGGACTCCATCACCTCCACTAGCTTTGTTCATAATGATTCTTCCTAAGACCCACTTTACTTCACATTCCAGGATATCTGGCTCTAGGTGAGTGATCACACTATCGTGGTTATCTGGCTCATGAAGATCTTTTCTGCACAGATCATCTGTGTATTCTTCCCACCTCTTCTTAATATCTTCTGCTTCTGTTAGATAATATTGTTAAATATATACCTCCTCCAAGTTATTCTGAAAAATCTGTTTAACAAAAGTCAAAATCATGGACTCTAAGTNAGGAGAGTGAAAAAGTTGGCTTAAAGCTCAACATTCAGAAAACGAAGATCATGGCATCTGGTCCCATCACTTCATGGGAAATAGATGGGGAAACAGTGTCAGACTTAATTTTTGGGGGCTCCAAAATCACTGCAGATGGTGATTTCAGCCATGAAATTAAAAGACGCTTACTCCTTGGAAGAAAAGTTATGACCAACCTAGATAGCATATTGAAAAGCAGAGACATTACTTTGCCGACTAAGGTCCATCTAGTCAAGGCTATGATTTTTTCTGTGGTCATGTATGGATGTGAGAGTTGGACTGTGAAGAAGGCTGAGCACCAAAAATTGATGCTTTTGAACTGTGGTGTTGGAGAAGACTCAAGAGTCCCTTGGACTGCAAGGAGATCCAACCAGTCCATTCTGAAGTAGATCAGTCCTGGGATTTCTTTGGAAGGACTGATGCTAAAGCTGAAACTCCAATACTTTGGCCACCTCATGTAAAGAGTTGATTCATTGGAAAAGACTCTGATGCTGGGAGGGATAGGGGCAGGAGAAGAAGGGGAAGACAGAGGATGAGATGGCTGGATGGCATCACTGACTTGATGGATGTGAGTGAGTGACCTCCGGGAGTTGGTGATGGACAGGGAGGCCTGGCCTACTGCGATTCATGGGGTCACAAAGAGTTGGACAGGAATGAGCGACTGAACTGAACCGAACTGAACCGATATAACCAATAAAATATACTTTTAGACCTTTCTTCTGGAAAATGTTCTGGCAAGTTCCTTAATGTAATTGATCTACTATGACTAAATTCCAGAAGATTTCAGAAAGAAGGAATATAGCTTCCTGTAGGTAGAGGCCAGATATTTTATTTTTTAACTTAAGTGTATTAGTTAGGATTCAGTCAGAAAATATACATACTCTAGATTTAGGACAATGAATAACTAAAAGATGAAATAGCAAGAAATGTTCTTCTCTAGGGCTAGAGGGACAAAGAATAAATTATGTAACTAGATATCAGGAGCTCCTTTCAAACGGGTGGAAACTAGAAAAGTACTAGCTCCTTTTGGTTAGAGCTGAGATCACAGAAGTTAAGAGCTGTCTAGTGAAGATTCAGCTGCTCCAAGAAAAAGATGATAAATATACCATCTTTCCCATCTCCCAATTTTGTCTTCTGCTGAAGACTCTCATTGACTGAATCGCCTTAAAAGAAAGTATACAAGAGATTATGATTTATAATCATATAATTTTCTGCAATACAGAGGTGGACAGGAAAGGATTCAGAATGGATTCCAAGGCAAGTAGAAAGATGACCAGAACCCTGCAGATGAAGGCTACTGTGTTTTGTTTGATGGGAGGGGAAATTTAGGAACATCTACAGAAGAATAGCTTGTCACAGTCCAAAGGGTTTAGAAATTTACCTATCATTGCAAAGTTATAACTTTTATTTCAAATTAAGTATTACTTTGAGATTCCAGGAAACTGTATCATACCTCTAATAATATGAAATTATGATGCTAAAGCACTAATTGTGCATTCATTTCATTTAATGTAATAATAGAATTATCTAACATACTTGTATAATTTGTTTCTTCTCTCAGTAGAGATTAATGACAAGCAATATCAATTTGAAATCACACAGTTGAAATTAGGCAATAAATTAATTGGCATTATAAGTTTAATTTCCTACCCCAAAATGAACATATTAATTTGAGCAATTTAAAGCTCATTGAAATTGTTTTGAGAAGTCAGGCTTGCAACCTATTATGGTCTCTCAGAAGCCTTACTGAAAGTTTTAGAGAAGCTGCAGGAACAACTGGAAAAGACAAATTTATTTCTCCTGAGCCAATATCAACACCATGAGACCTCGAGATGCTTATTGCAGAGAGAGGTCGATGATTCCTGTAATGGGTAACTCTGATGTGCTAAGTGACATTGAGACTGTTTTTAACGTTTTAAACTAGTTTGAATATAGCCTTCACCCCTTTAATTGACAAATTGTTATGTGTAATTAAAATACTCTTCTGACCATACATGTGTATAGAGAAAAACATTTAAACCTGTATGTTTTTCTCTAAAGTTTACTAATACCAGTGATAGGAAATCAACTTGGCAACCCATGAAATGCCTCATTAACAACATTTCCCCTCCAAAAAAGAAGAAAGGAAAAACATGCTCCATTCATTTGTCATAAGTATGTGTATAATGGTTAAAAAGGAGAAACAACGCTATTGGATTTCATTTGGCAGAAATGATACCTATAGAAAAAAGTGTATTTTCATAGGGAAAGCTCACAACATCCAAAGAAAATCAATTCTAATACGTGTATTGACCAGTGTTTCTATTGAGGGCTGTCTTCACATACAAGTACAGTCATTAACTGTCTGTGGACCTAATTTAGAGGTCTCCTAGGAATACCTTTACTCTTGGAGGATTTTATTTCATTAATCTAGATTTAAGCATTCTCAAAGCATATATTTATGTTTCAAGTGGGAAAAGAAAAGAAGAAAATTGATTAGTACTTCCCACAGAGTTTTCTGTTACTTATTTGTAATACACATTTATTGAGCATATATCTCTATGAGGCCAATTTGTAAATTGTTTGGAGTGTGTTTTTTTTTTTTTTTAATCAAAAAACTCTTACAAAGTAATGAAGTAGCTACCTGGGTGTTCTTAGTCACTCAGTCCTGTCCGAGTCTTTGCAACCCCATGGACTGTAGCCCGCCAGGCTCCTCTGTCCATGGGATTCTTCAGGCAAGAATAATGGAGTGGATTGCCATGCCATCCTCCAGGGTATCTTCCCAACCCAGGAATTGAATCCAAGCATCCTGCATTGCAAGTGGATTCTTTACCAACTGAGCCACCAGGGAATCCCAAGTAGCTACACATATCATTTCAATTTACAGAGTTCAATTTACACTTTAATTTACCACTTCAATTTACTGATGATTACAGAGCTCAATTAGTTTACCCATTATCATACTGCCAAGAAATAGTGGAGTGTATGTTCAGACCCAAATCTCTCAGAATCCAGGATCTGACTATTTAAACATTTAAAAATAATTCTTCAAAGTTTACTACCTACATTTGGAAAGAAAAGAAGGATTAACAAGACTCAATAACTTATAGAATAAAAATCCAGCTATTCATTTGAAGAATTAAAATTGAAATCTAGATATTCCATACTATGTCATTCCACTCTGAAACTGTAACATAAAATGCCTCAATATCACAGTGTAAAAGAAACAGAATGTTTAAATACAGAAGACTTTGGAAGGAGAGAGACTCAAAAGCCTGCAATGATCCAGATAAACACAGGTAGCTCACTTTGAGTTTACTTAATATACCATGAAATATACTACTATTATTACAGATAATATATGTATTAATTATTCCCATCTTGTAGTTGAGGAAACAAGCTGAAACTTGCTAATCAACATTTCCAAGATCACACAGCTAGGAAGTTCAAGAGCTGGCATCTGAATGTATATTGTCGAACTACAATGTTCACACTCAACTATAAAGTAATGTTTATGCTAATCTAGTTAAAATCTCAGTATGTGACTACATATAATTAGTTTATTAAATATCATAAGATATATGCAATAAAAATGGAAATATTTTAGTTATACATATATGTGGAGAAATGAAGAGAAGATAATCCAGCTGCGTAAGTGGTATGAGAACTCTAGATGGTGTAATGACAACTGTTTCTTCACTACTCAGTGACTAATACTCATAAATTATAAACTAGTGCAAAATCTGGTGGAATATTTCTTTTTTTTTCTGAGATTATTAAAACCCAATAATTTTTATTACTTCATCAAAGACATTTAAAATAAAACTTGCTTTCTTTTCCTCTTTTCTCTGAGTATAGTGGGAAAGAATACAGTGTTTTCTAGTACAGTTTGGTGCCACTGCCTTGGTTCATGTTAAGAGGGCAGCAGTTTTACCCACTGTTGGTTTTTCACTATCAAATAAGTGTCAATCTAGGTAAATAATGTCTTAGAATTTATTGTGAAAAGTTTGAAGTTGTGAAATTCCCTTGAAAGTCTTGGCTTCCCCAGGGGCGTTGGACTACATTTTGAGAATCATTGCTCTAGAGAATAAATAGCAAGGCCTTCCTTTTTCTCTCTAATCTTCAGGCAGAGAAGGTAGTAAGCTTTAGTGGATTATTCAGTATCTCATGTTTTGTGTGTGTACAGTTGCTAATCCAGTTATATCCAAACACCATATTTGATTTGCAATTCACTGAAAAGATTTTAGAAGCCATCTGAACCAATAATTAGTTATTTTAAAGTGTTCCACTATTTTCTGACTAGAATGCCATCATATCAATATTTGTTCACCTATATGATTCGTTTGGTAATTTTTTGTTTGCTTTTAAGTTTTTTCTTTATCTATTGGCTTTAAGCAGTTTAATTGTGATGTGTCTTCCTATGATTTTCTTTAAGTTTATCCATCTGAATTTTGCTGTGCTTCTTGGATTTACAAATTTATACGTTTCACCAAATTTGGGAGGTTTTCTAGCATTATTTCTTTTATTATTTTTTTATTTTACTTTATTTTACTTTACAATAATGTATTGGTTTTGCCATACATCAACATGAATCTGCCACAGGTGTACATGAGTTCCCAATCCTGAACCCCCCTCCCACCTCCCTCCCTAACCATATCTCTGGTTCATCCCAGGGCACCAGCCCCAAGCATCCTGTATCCTGCATCAAACCTAGACTGGCAATTCGTTTCTTACATGATATATGTTTCAATGTCATTCTCCCAAATCATCCCACCCTCTCCGTCTCCCACAGACTCCAAAAGTCTGTTCTATACATCTGAATCTCTTTTGCTGTCTCACATACAGGATTATCATTACCATTTTTCTAATTCCATATATATCTGTTAGTATACTGTATTGGTGTTTTTCTTTCTGGCTTACTTCACTCTGTATAATCGGCTCCAGTTTCATCCACCTCATTAGAACTGACTCAAATGTACTCTTTTTAATGGCTGAGTAATACTCCCTTGTGTATATGTACCACTGCTTTCTTATCCATTCATCTACTGGTGGACATCCAGGTTGCTTCCATGTCCTGGCTACTATAAACAGTGCTGCAATGAACATTGGGGTACACGTGTCTCTTTCAATTCTGGTTTCCTCGGTGTGTATGCCCAGCAGTGGGATTACTGGGTCATAAGGCAGTTCTATTTCCAGTTTTTAAGTGAATCTCCACACTGTTCTCCATAGTGGCGGTACTAGTTTGCATTCCCACCAACAGTGTAAGAGGGTTCCCTTTTCTCCACACCCTCTCCAGCATTTATTTGGATCGCAGCCATTCTGACTGGTTGAAATCGTACCTCACTGTGGTCTTGATTTGCATTTCTCTGATAATGAGTGATGTTGAGCATCTTTTCATGTGTTTATTAGCCATCTGTATGTCTTCTTTGGAGAAATGTCTATTTAGTTCTTTGGCCCATTTTTTGATTGGGTCGTTTATTTTTCTGGAATTGAGCTTCAGGGGTTGCTTGTATATTTTTGAGATTAATTCATTGTCAGTTGCTTCATTTGCTATTATATTCTCCCATTCTGAAGGCTGTCTTTTCACTTTGCTTATAGTTTCCTTTGTTGTGCAGAAGCTTTTAATTTTAATTAGGTAGGTCCCATGTGTTTATTTTTGCTTTTATTTCCAGTATTCTGGGAGGTAGGTGATAGAGGATCCTGCTGTGATTAATGTCAGAGAGCGTTTTGCCTATGTTCTCCTCTCGGAGTTTTATATTTTCTGGTCTTACGTTTAGATCTTTAATCCATTTTGAGTTTATTTTTGTGTATGTTGTTAGAAAGTGTTCTAGTTTCATTCTTTTACAAGTGGTTGACCAGTTTTCCCAGCACCACTTGTTGAAGAGATTGTCTTTAATCCATTGTATATTCTTGCCTTCTTCGTCGAAAATAAGGTGTCCATATGTGTGTGGATTTATCTCTGGGCTTTCTATTTTGTCCCATTGATCTATATTTCTGTCTTTGTGCCAGTACCATACTGTATTGATGACTGGTGCTTTGTAGTAGAGCCTGAAGTCAGGCAGGTTGATTCCTCCAGTTCCATTCTTCTTTCTCAAGATGTTTGGCTATTCGAGGTTTCATTGTATTTCCATAAAAATTGTGAAATTATTTGTTCTAGCCCTGTGAAAAATACCGCTGGTAGCTTGATAGGGATTACATTGAATCTGTAGATTGCTTTGGGTAGTATACTCATTTTCACTATATTAATTCTTCTGATCGATGAACATGGTATATTTCTCCATTTATTAGCATCCTCTTTGGTTTCTTTCACCATTGTTTTATAGTTTTCTACATATAGGTCTTTAGTTTCTTTAGGTAGTTATATTCCTAAGTATTTTATTCTTTTTGTTGGAATGGTGAATGGAATTGTTTCCTTAATTTCTTTTTCTACTTTCTCATTATTAGTGTATAGGAGTGCAAGGGATTTCTGTGTATTGATTTTATATCCTGCAGCTTTACTATATTCATTGATTAGCTCTAGTAATTTTCTGGTGGAGTCTTTAGGGTTTTCTATGTAGAGGATCATGTCACCTGCAAACAGTGAGAGTTTTACTTCTTCTTTTCCAATCTGGATTCCTTTTATTTCTTTTCCTTCTCTGACTGCTGTGGCCAAAACTTCCAGAACTATGTTGAATAGTAGCGGTGAAAGTGAGCACTCTTGTCTTTCCTGACTTTAGCGGAAATGCTTTCAATTTTTCACCATTGAGGATAATGTTTGCGGTAGGTTTGTCATATATAGCTTTTATTATGTTGAGGTATGTTCCTTCTATTCCTGCTTTCTAGAGAGATTTTATCATAAATGGATGTTGAATTTTGTCAAAGGCCTTCTCTGCATCTATTGAGATAATCCCATGGCTTTTATTTTTCAATTTGTTAATGTGGTGAATTACATTGATTGATTTGCGGATATTGAAGAATCCTTGCATTCCTGGGATAAAGCCCACTTGGTCATGGTGTATGATCTTTTTAATGTGTTGTTTGATTCTGATTGCTAGAATTTGGTTAAGAATTTTTGCATCTGTGTTCATTAGTGACCCTTCGTCCAAGATAAGGAGCAGCAGCTGCACCTTGCTGGAGCAGCTAAGAAGAGATACCCCATGCCCAAGGTAAGAGAAACCCAAGTAAGATGGTAGGTGTTGCAGAGGACATCAGAGGGCAGACACACTGAAACCATACTCACAGATAACTAGCCAATACAATCATCCTCGGACCACAGCCTTGTCTAACTCAATGAAACTAAGCCATGCTTGCGGGGCAACCCAAGATAGGTCGGTCATGGTGGAGAGGTCTGACAGAATGTGGTCCACTGGAGAAGGGAATGGCAAACCACTTCAGTATTCTTGCCTTGAGAACCCCATGAACAGTATGAAAAGGCAAAATGATAGGATACTGAAAGAGGAACTCCCCAGGTCAGTAGGTGCCCAATATGATACTGGAGATCAGTGGAGAAATAACTCTAGAAAGAATGAAGGGTTGGAGCCAAAGCAAAAACAATACCCAGCTGTGGATATAACTGATAATAGAAGCAAGGTACAATGCTGTAAACAGCAATATTGCATAGGAACCTGGAATGTCAGGTCCATGTATCAAGGCAAATTGGAAGTGGTCAAACAAGAGATAACAAGAGTGAATGTCGACATTCTAGGAATCAGCGAACTAAAATGGACTGGAGTGGGTGAATTTAACTCAGATGACCATTATATCTACTACTGCAGGCAGGAATCCCTTAGAAGAAATGGAGTAGCCATCATGGTCAACAAAAGAGTCTGAAATGCAGTACTTGGATGCAATCTCAAAAATGACACAATGATCTCTGTTCATCTCCAAGGCAAACCATTCAATATCACAGTAATCCAAGTCTATGCCCCAACCAGTAATGCTGAAGAAGCTGAAGTTGAATGGTTCTATGAAGACCTACAAGAGCTTTTAGAACTAACACCTAAAAAAGATGTCCTTTTCATTATAGGGGACTGGAATGCAAAAGTAGGAAGTCAAGAAACACCTGGAGGAACAGGCAAATTTGGCCTTGGAATGTGGAATGAAGCAGAGCAAAGACTAATAAAGTTTGGCGAAGAAAATGCACTGGTCATAGCAAACACCCTCTTCCAAGAACACAAGAGAAGACTCTACACATGGACATCACCAGATGGTCAACACTGAAATCAGATTGATTCTATTCATTGCACCCAAAGATGGAGAAGCTCTATACAGTCAACAAAAACAAGGCCAGGAGCTGTGGCTCAGATCATGAACTCCTTATTACCAAATTCAGATTTAAATAGAAGAAAGTAGGGAAAACCGCTAGACCATTCAGGTATGACCTAAATCAAATCCTTATGATTATACAGTGGAAGTGAGAAATAGATTTAAGGGCCTAGATCCGATAGATAGAGTGCCTGATGAACTATGGAATGAGGTTCGTGACATTGTACAGAAGACAGGGATCAAGACCATCTCCATGGAAAAGAAATGCAAAAAAGCAAAATGGCTGTCTGGGGAGGGCTTACAAACAGCTGTGAAAAAAAAAGAAACAAAAAGCAAAGGAGAAAAGTAAAGATATAAACATCTGAATGCAGAGATCCAAAGAATCGCAAGAAGAGATAGAAAGCCTTCTTCAGTGATCAATGCAAAGAAATAGAGGAAAAGAACAGAATGGGAAAGACTAGAGATCTCTTCAAGAAAATTAGAGATATCAAGGGANTCTGTATGCAGGTCAGGAAGCAACAGTTAGAACTGGACATGGAACAACAGACTGGTTCCAAATAGGAAAAGGAGTATGTCAAGGCTGTATATTGTCACCCTGCTTATTTAACTTATACGCAGAGTACATCACGAGAAACACTGGACTGGAAGAAACACAAGCTGGAATCAAGATTTTCAGGAGAAATATCAATAAGCTCAGATATGCAGATGACACCACCCTTATGTCACAAAGTGAAGAGGAACTAAAAAGCCTCTTGATGAAAGTGAAAGAGGAGAGTGAAACAGTTGTCTGAAAGCTCAACATTCAGAAAACGAAGATGATGGCATCCGTGCTCATCACTTCATGGGAAATAGGTGTGGAAACAGTGTCAGACTTTATTTTTTTGGGCTCCAACATCACTGCAGATGGTGACTGCAGCCATGCAATTAGAAGACGCTTACTCCTTGGAGAAAAGTTATGACCAACCTAGATAGTATATTCAAAGGCAGAGACATTACTTTGCCGACTAAGGTCCGTCTAGTCAAGGCTATGGTTTTTCCTGTGGTCATGTATGGATGTGAGATTTGGACTATAAAGAAGGCTGAGCGCCGAAGAATTGATGCTTTTGAACTGTGGTGTTGGAGAAGACTCTTGAGAGTCCCTTGGACTGCAAGGAGATCCAACCAGTCCATTCTGAAGGAGATCAGACCTGTGATTTCTTTGGAAGGAATGATGCTAAAGCTGAAACTCCAGTACTTTGGCCACCTCATGCGAAGAGTTGACTCACTGGCAAAGACTCTGATGCTCGGAGGGATTGGGGGCAGGAGGAGAAGGGGACGACAGAGGATGAGATAGCTGGATAGCATCACTGACTCGATGGACGTGAGTCTGAGTGAACTCCGGGAGTTGATGATGGACAGGGAGGCCTGGCATATGCAATTCATGGGTTCACAAAGAGTCAGACATGACTGAGTGACTGAACTGAACTGAACTTTCTTTTTTTGTGGCATCTTTGACAGGTTTTGGTATTAGGGTGATGGTGGTCCCATAGAATGAGTTTGGAAGTTTACCTTCCTCTGCAATTTTCTGGAAGAGTTTGAGTAGGATAGGTGTTAGCTCTTCTTTACACTTTTGGTAGAATTCAGCTGTGAAGCCGTCTGGCCCTGGGCTTTTGTTTGCTGGAAGATTTTTAATTACAGTTTCAATTTCCCTGCTTGTGATGGGTCTGTTAAGATGTTCTATTTATTCCTGGTTCAGTTTTGGAAAGTTGTACTTTTCTAAGAATTTGTCCATTCCTTCCACGTTGTCCATTATTGGCATATAATTGCTGATAGTAGTCTCTTATGATCCTTTGTATTTCTGTGTTGTCTGTTGTGATCTCTCTATTTTCATTTCTAATTTTGTTGACTTGATTTTTCTCCCTTTGTTTCTTGATGAGTTTAGCTAATGGTTTGTCAATTTTATTTATCCTTTCAAAGAACCAGCTTTTGGCTTTGTTGATTTTTGCTATGGTCTATTTTGTTCTTTTGCATTTATTTCTGCCCTAATTTTTAAGATTTCTTTCTTTCTACTAACCCTGGGGTTCTCAATTTCTTCCTTTTATAGTTGCTTTAGGTGTAGAGTCAGGTTGCTTATTTGACTTTTTTCTTATTTCTTAAAGTATGCCTGTATTGCTATGAACTTTCCCCTTAGCACTGCTTTTATAGTGTCCCAAAGGTTTTGGGTTGTTGTGTTTTCATTTCTATAGCTATGACAATGATATTGCAAAATTCTCACCACCCTATACTTACAGAGTACTTACCTCTTAGAAGTAAAAAGCTGTTTGTAGACTTATGCAATTTTCACTTCAGTTTTTTTTTCCTTGAGTCCTCTGCTGTTAATAGTCTTTAAATATATATAATAAACATAGGAAGTCATTCTCCAGTCATTGAGGGATTTTGGACAAGTATTTCTATAATATTTCAAGATGGCAAAATACCTTTAAAAATTGACATGATGTGTATCTAACCCCTCAACAATAAAACCTGGGGGTGGATTATAGTGTTATATAGTGAAACTCATTTTTTCAATCTAATTGTCTGAACTTCCTGTGACCATTATAATTGTCAACCATGTTCACACAAATTTGCTGAAGGTCAATATCTCTAATATTAAGTTATGTCATACAGAGCTTAAGTTTAATGACTTCAGTAGAAGTTGACACATTCTGAATAAGAATAGGTTGCTATTCTGTCAATAAAAGTTGGTATCAATGACTAAAATAATGTCACTAGTCACCACTGAATTAAGGTTGTGTTTTAACGACTCCTTTCCCATGACAATCAAAAAGCTTTCTTGTGTAAGATATCACACATATTAATCTAACTCAAGGAGATTGAAAACAATGGATATGTTCCCAGGGAATAGCAACCCTCAAGAAATGATTGAAATATTTCCTGGTTTACAGTGTCACATTCAGCAGGAAGAGAATAGATTTCTCTTTTTCTTTATCATAAAGTCTATTGCTGCATTTTATTAAGTGTGAGTTTATACCATAATTATCACCATTAGTCTTTGAAATAGCGCATGCACAGGCCAGCTTCCTTAAACTATTTTGACATTTTGAAGGCCCCTAATCATTTTCCCTCATCTTATTAAACCTATGTCCCAAATAGCAAGCTATTGTTTTCTGCCTTGCCAGGGCAAATGATGTAATCAATTGTTTCTAACAGGTCTTAAACATTCTATTAAATAGGTAGTATTTGTGTTAAATCACATAAAAGGTTGCTCATGTCTTAAACTTTTCTAGGTTTTCTTTGAAAGGAGGGGCCCAGGATGGAGTCCAATTTGAAATAATTCTGAGTTATCTAAAAGGAAAAGAAGTAAAGGCAGGTAGATAACTTTGATCTATCTTTGTGATTTTCTGTCTTAATAGGCATTCCTTTTGAACAAGAGATTTGTAGATGAGAAAAATTGAGATCCACTCTTTCCTTCTCCTGACTTCCTTTATACTTCCACACTGATGACTTGCAAAACACTTCCAGTTACTAGAAGAGAAATTAGAAATTATGTGTTTCTACATGAAGGCATGTAGTAAATTTTTCCTTAAATTCTATAGCTTATTTATCCAAACACTTTTTCTCTGAATAAAATTTAATACTGGATGTCATCAAGGTGTATAAGTATTCTACAGTCACTAACAGTCCTCTGAAATAGGCGTATTCTATCGTCACTTGAGATCTCAGTTACATAGCATATTTTGTGATACTTTCTAAGTTAAATAGTTGAGACAATATAACTTCTTCACACTCTCATATTTCATGTCATCATTTCTTTAATTCATTTTTTTGTTATTGTTGAAGAAATGTCTCTTTGTTACATAGTATGGCATGGATTTATAATTCTTTCCACATACTCTTTAGTTTCTGTCTACCAAGTATATGGACAGTCAATAAAGGCAGTTTTAAAAATTCATTTATAAGTTGATTGTCTAGAAGTTGGAGTAAATTTTACCAAATAATAAATGTAATAAATAATAGTTCGCCAGTCAGATTTTACTAATGCAAATTCTATATACTGAGATCAGTGACACAAAAATATATGAGAATGATATGAATGGAGATATCACCTCTGCCTAGGATGAACACAAATAAAATTTTGAAAACAGAACTGTGTTCATGGTAATTTATTCTGTTTTTTTAAGGATTTCATCCTCACCTCTTCAAACCCATTTTCCCACCGTGTACACTCTCAATACTATATAGCCAAGGCCTGCCCCAAATCAATCCAATTTTTTTGCCTTATGTTTCACTCTCTAACTTGAAATCTCCATCCTCCTCAGTCATAATACTTTGTCTTTTTAAGAATAAAAATCAGGCAAAGGGATGAAAGAAGTCAAATTCACTTCAGTTAGACTATGAGAGATGCATAGATATAAATAGTTTAAAGAAGATACTCTCATTCTTTTATTGTCTTCTACTTAGGATAGTGCTTAACATATATTCAAAGTTCAGTATATAGCAATATTTATTTATACTATAATAATCTGTATTAATCTCAAATAATATCTATTGTCTAATATTTACTACTATCTCATAACTGTTTTTATAGACTCCTGCCTTAAACTGACTTCTCATTATTTTTCATTGATTTCCTCAATTTTAAAGAAATTGCCTTATCTAAGGGGACCAACATATATTGAGCACTTCATATGCTGTAGGCATAAGGGTATGATCACTCACCTAGAGCCAGACATCTTGGAGTGTGAAGTCAAGGGAACCTTAGGAAACATCACTCTGAATAAAGCTAGTGGAGGTGATGGGATTCCAACTGATCTATTTTGAATCCTAAAAGACGATGCTATAAAAGTACTGCATTCAATAAGCCAGCAAATTTGGAAAACTCAGCAGTGATCACAGGACTGGAAACTGTCAGTTTTCATTCCAATCCCAAAGAAAGGCAATGCCAAAGAATGTTCAAACTACTACACATTGCTCTCATTTCACATGCAAGAAAAGCAACGCTCAAAATTCTCCAAGCTAGGCTTCAACAGCATGTGAACTGAGAACTTCTAAATGTTCAAGATAGATTTAGAAAAGGCAGAGGAATCAAAGATCAAATTGCCAAAATCTGTTGGATCATAGAAAAAGCAAGAGAATTCCCCCAAACCTCTACTTCTGCTTTATTGACTATGCTAAAGCTTTTGACTGTGTGGGTTACAACAAACTGAGAAAAATTCTTAAAGAGATGGAACTACCAGACAACTGACCTGCTTCTAGAAATCTGTGTGCAGGTCAGGAAGCAACAGTTAGAACTGGACATGGAACAACAGACTGGTTCCAAATTGGGAAAGAATACGTCAAGGCTGTATATTGTCATCTTGCTAATTTAACTTATATGCAGATTACATCATATGAAATACCAGGCTATATGAAGCACAAGCTGGAATCAAGACTGCTGGGAGAAATATAAATAACCTCAGATATGCAGATGACACTACCCTTATGGGAGAAAGTGAAGAGGAACTGAAGAGCCTCTTGCTGAAAGTGAAAGAAGGGAGTGAAAAAGTTGGCTTAAAACTCAACGTTCAAAAAGCTAAGATCATGGCAACTGGTCCCATCACTTCACGGCAAATAGATGGGGAAACAATGGAAACAGTGAGAGACTTTATTTTGAGGGGCTCCCAAATCACTGCAGATGGTGACTTCAGCCATGAAATTAAAAGACGCTGTTCCTTGAAAGAAAATCTATGACTGACATAGCATATTAAAAAGCAGAGACATCATTTTGCCGACAAATTCTGTCTAGTCAAAGCTATGTTTTTTCCAGTAGCCATGTATGGATGTGAGCATTGGGCCATAAGGAATGCTTAGCACTGAAGAATTGATTCTTTTGAACTGTGGTGTTGGAGAAGACTTTTGAGAGTCCCTTGGACTGCAAGGAGATCCAACCAGTCAATCTTAAAGGAAATCAGTGCTGAATATTCATTGGAGGGACTGCTGCTGAAGCTGAAGCTCCAATATTTTGACCAACTGATGTGAAGAGCTTACTCATTAGAAAAGCTGCTGGGAAAGCTTAAAGGCAGGAGGAGAAGGGGATGGCAGGGGATGAGATGGTTGGATGGCATCACCGACTCAATGGACTTGAGTTTGAGCAATCTCCAGATGTTGAAGGACAGGAAGGCCTGGCATGCTACAGTCCATGGGGTAGCAAAGAGTCAGACACGATTGAGCAACTGAGCAATAACAACAGTTCTCTAGGCGCTTTAGAAGTTTTCTACAAATTTTCCCAAATTAGAATAAAACCTATGGGGTAAATATTATTCTAGCTTTTATATCAGAAAACTAAGGATTTGTGAGTTTATGAAATTAAGCCAAGAGCATTGCTATTAGATTTAATAATTGCTATTTTCAAACCTAGTTCTGAGTTCAAATTCTATATTCTTTCTGTCAAAATAAACTGAAATAGGAAATGAGTTAATAGCTAAAATTATGGTAAATGTAGCAAAATGAAAATAAAGATTTTAGAAAATATAAGAGTGTTGTTCTTGTTTTTTGTGGTGGGACACTTCGGAAAGATCCTAATGCTGGGAAAGATTGAGAGCAGAAGGAAAAGGGCATGAAAGAGGACGAGATGGTTGAGTGGCATCATCCAACCAATGGACACGGGTTTGGGTGAACTCTGGGAGATGGTGAACGACAAGGATACCTGGAGTGCTGCAGTTCATGAGGTCACAAAGAGTTGGACATGACTTAGCAACTGAACCTCTGCTGCTAAGTCACTTCAGTCATGCCTGACTCTGTGCGACCCTATGGACAGCAGTCCACCAGGCTACTCCATCCCTAGGATTCTTCAGGCAAGACTACTGGTTGGGTTGCCATTTCCTTCTCCAATGCATACATGCATGCTAAGTCGCCTCAGTTGTGTCTGACTCTGTGCGACCCTATGGACAGCAGCCCACCAGGCTCCTCTGTCCATGGGATTCTCTAGGAAAGAATACTGGAGTGGGTAGCCATTTCCTTCTTGAAACTGAACTTCAACAAGACTGAAAAACACTTTTTAAAATAGATGAATGAAGAAATAGTTTTCTAATCATTAAATAGGAAGATTCCTATTTCTTAACTTGAGAAAATAAAACTTTTATTTATATGATTTTTCTTTTAGTGCACAAATTGGTTTGTAGTTTTATGTCTTTCCATGTACAGCCCTAAAATATTTTGTTCCTTTCACTTAGATACTTATAAATGGTAGTTGACACTTCACATAACTGACGAAGCTATGGTGTTTGATAATAATAAAATTTTCTAACCTAATTTTCTATGTTCTATGAATAAAAAATGCAAATTGCTCACAGGCAGTTTCTCTGTAGAGGAGGAATAGTAGAAATTTAAGCAATTTCCTGTGATTTGCATCAAGCCAGGAAGCTAATCTGAATCATTCATACATTTTTTTTTTGTCTTGACGGAATAGAAGGGCTCTTGCCAGAAATTACCCTGATGGTTGACTCTCAAAACACAAGTTGGGATTTGGCTTCCTGGTTTTGAATCATATGCAGGAATTAAATACTTCATTCATCCTCTTCCCAGGAGATCATCTAAATGTGGTAAGTAACCATTAGTCTACTGTATGGCTTTTCAGACCAGTTGAAAAGAATTATACCAACATTATTTGATTCATTTCTGATTTGGCTCTTAAATATCAAGATCTCTCTTATAGGAGATTAAAACACAAGTTTAACCATATAGAGCTTTAGCCATTAGCCCAATCTATCTCTGTGACATTTTGAACCCAGGGGATTAATTTATTACTTCCTTGCATTTTAAATTAAAAAATTATTTGACTGGATTAACTTTGAGTCAAAGTCTGTGTGAGTTAAAGTGTGGCCTTGAAAGAAGTAAAAATTAATTTCATGATTTAACTTAGGTACAAAGATTGAGTCATATGTCTTTCAGTCTAACTGTCCTTTTTTCCCCCTCATAATTATTGTATTTTGTTAGGTAAGGCTAGATTATGCTGCCAATTATCAGTGGATTCAAACAACAAAGGTGTGATTTTTGCTCAAATTACATAAAAATCATAGTCAGCAAATTCAGTCAGAGACCCAATCAAAACAGCATTGGGAGAGAAACATAGAATCTAAATCATACAGTGACTTTTCACCCTCTGCATGGCAGTGAGATACCCTATGTAATCTCCCATTTTGTTGTCCAAAGCAATTCTCATTGTTATGCCTATCTCCAAAATAAATTGAGAAGTGCAGCTTATCATGTGCACCGAATGACAGAGCACCAGAAATGTTTGATGATCAACACCAATCACTATCACATGATTCTTTATAGCACACACTTCCTTTTCTCTCCCAGCAGCATAGAGGTTGAGATATCAAATCCTCACACTGAAAAATCTGGGACAGAGTAGACTGAGCTACTTGCTTGCTACAGAATCTAGACCAAGTTTCTAAAACTCAGTGTCTGTTTCTTCATCTGTAAATGGTGAAAAGCAATGACTCCTCCATCACAGGCAAATTTCCAGTTTTTACAATGAGCTGTTTTTGAGCATTTTTCCTTTTACCTTTATTATTTCTTTATCAGCACTCCACTATATTAATTAATTTAGCTTTATATCAGGTTTTGATATGTGGAGGGCAAGTATACCCTTACATATCTTGAAAATTGCATAGGCAATTCTGTCCTTTGTTTTCTACATGAATTTGTAAAACTTTAAGAAAAGGTATTTAATATTTATACTGAAGTTAAATGTTAGTGAGGTTAACAATTGACCATTATATGATATTGAGTCTTTCTAGCCACTAACCCTAATATGTTCTGCAGATTGTTCAGTTATAAATATTTTCTAATTAACATTGTTGTTCTTTGTTCAGTTGCTAAGTTGTGTCTGACTCTTTGTGACCCCACGGACTGCAGCATGCCAGGCTTCCCTCTTCTTCACAGTATCCTAGAGTTTGCTCAGACTCATGTCCATTGAGCCAGTGATGCCATCCAACCTCATCTGTCGTCCCATTCTCCTCCTGCCTTCAATCTTTCTCATCAAGGTCTTTCTGAATGAGTTAGTGCTTCTCATCAGGTGGCTAGAGAATTGGAGCTTTAGCATCAGTCCTTCCTGAATATTCAGAATAGATTTCCTTCACAATAGACTGGTTTGATCACTTTCCTGTCCAAGGGACTCTCAAAAGTCTTCTCCAGCACCACAGTTCAAAAGCATCAATTCTTCAGTGCTCAGCTTCTTTATAGTCCAATTCTCACATCCATACGTGACTACTGGAAAAATCATAGCTTTGACTATAAGAACTTTTGTTGACAAAGTGATATCTTTGCTTTTTAATATGCTGTCTAGGTTGGTCATAGCTTTTCTTCCAAGGAGCATGTGTCTTTTAATTTAATGGTTGCAGTCACAGTCTGCAGTGATTTTCGAGCCCAATAAAATAGAATCTATCACTGTTTCCAGGGACTGATGCCATGATCTTCATTTTTTGAATGCTGAGTTTTAACCCAACTTTTTCACTCTCCTCTTTCACTCTTACCAAGAGACTCTTTATTTCCTCTTCACTTTGGTAGCTTCACTTTCTGCCTTTAGAGTGGTATCACCTGCATATCTGAGGTTGCTAATGTTTCTCCTGGCAGTCTTAATTCCAGGTTGTGAGTCAGTCAGTCTGGTATTTTGCATGATGTACACTGCATATGGTAAATAAGCAGGGTGAAAATATACGGCTTTATTGTACTCCTTTCCCAATTTTGAACCAGTCTGTTGTTCTATGTATAGTTATAACTTTTGCATTTGGTCCTGCATACAGGTTTCTCAGAAGACAGATAAGGTGCTCTGGTATTCCCACCTCTTTAAGAATTTTCCAAGCCTTGTTGTGATCCACACAATGAAAGGCTTTAACATAGTCAGTGAACCAGGAGTAGATGTTTTCTTTTTTAATTTCCTTGCTTTTACTATGATTCAGTAGATGCTGGCAATTTGAAATCTGGTTCTTCTGCTTTTTCTAAACTCAGCTTGTACACTGGAAGTTCTTGGTTATTGAAGCCTAGCTTGAAGGACTTTGAGCATTTCCTTGCTAGCATGTGAAATGAGCAGTTGTTTGGTAGTTTGAGCATTCTTTGATATTGCCTTTCTTTGGGATTGCAATGAAACCTTACTCTTGGAGGGCACAACAAAACCTTGTGTACAGTAGGACCCAAGGAGAGGAGTAGTGATGTGACAAGAGACTGAGTCAGACCTGCCTGTGAGCATTATAAGGGTCTCCAGAGGAGGAGACATGGGTTGGAAGTTGTGTGCTGTGGGGACAGGGCACTGGCAGAAGCAGTCCTGGGAGGTGTGTGTTAACATAAGTTCTTTTTGGAGGTCACCAGCCTGGAAGAGGGCATGGAAACCCACTTCATCATTCTTGCCTGGAGAATCCCCATGGACAGAAGAGCCTGGCAGGCTATAGTCCATGATGTCACAAAGACTCAGACACAACTGAGGGACTAAGTATATAGTAGCCCTACCATAGAGCTTGTAAACTCCAGGATTGGTCCACTTTAGGTCCAAAGACTAATAGGGAGGGAACACAGCCCCTCCCATTAGCAGACAATTGTATTAAAGATTTACTGAGGATGGCCTTGCCCACCAGAGCAAGACTCAGTTTTCCCCACAGACAATCTCTCCCTTCAGGAAGCTTGCACAAGCCTCTTACCTTCATCCATCAGAGGGCAGACAGAAGTAAGAGCTGTAATCTCACCACCTCCAGAAAGAAAACCACAATCACAGAAAGTTAACTAAAATGATCACATGGATCACAGCCTTGTCTAACTCAATGAAACTATGACCTATGCCATGCAGGGACAGTCAAGACAGATGCGTCATGGTGGAGAGTTCTGACAAAACATGGTCCCCTGCAGGAGGGAATGGCAAACCACTTCAATATTCTTGCCTCGAGAACCCCATGGTCAATGTGAATTAGCATTATGATTTCTTAACTAATTCATTTATTATGTAGCAGCATTTAAGTTCCCCAAATTGTATTTTATAATTTGTTTTATATTGATTTCTAATTTTGATATGTATTTAAAGAAAATTATACATATATTACTGATTCTTTGGTATTATTTTCTTTATGAGGCAGTACATAGGTATTTAGGAAAAGTGTCATTGTTGGAAGTATTCCATGTACGCATACTTAAAAGAATGTGTTTTGTCAATGCTCTGTTAGTATTTTAATCATTCACTAATTTTTTTTTTTGCTTAATGATTCAGTTATTGAAATAGATGTCTTAAAACTCTAATATGATATGGTTGTCTTAATTTTTCTCTATAGTTTCATCATGGCTGCTTTAGATGTTTTGCAGCTCTTTAGTTATCTTTTACCCGTTCATTCAGAATTGTATATATTAAGCAGCTTCTCATTAACATTAGTAGATCTTTATCTTCATTGTCTTTAATTTTCAGTGTATTTTTTCTGATATTATTAAAATAGCTATTCTACTTTCTTGCTTTATCCTTTACTAGTACATGTTTTCTTCCCATTTACTTTTAAAGTCCATATTGTTACACTTTAGATATGTCTCTCTTAAACTCTATTTAGATGTTTTATTGTTTTGTAATCTGAGAGTCCCTTTCTCTTTAACAGTTAAATTTATGTACTCTATACTTATTTTGGTTATGGATATATTTGGTACCATTTTTACCATGTTTGGGCCAACAGTTTTTCCCATATTACTGTGTGTATGTGTGTGTGCTTTATTGCTCAGTTTTATCTGACTCTCTGTGGCCCCATGAACTGTAGCTTGCCAGCCTCCTCTGTCCATGGAATTTTCCAAGCAAGAATACTGGAGTGGGTTGTCATTTCCTACTCCAGAGGATCTTCCTGACCCAGTGATTGGACCAGCGTCTCCTGGGTCTCCTGCATTGGCAGGTAGATTCTTTACCACTAGTACAAACTGGGAAGCCCACATTACTATGGAGACATATAAAAATCCAATATAGTCATTTTAACCTCAGTTAATAATTTGTTGTTTACTCCCTATTAGAAAAATTTTTACCATTTTTGTCATTATAGATAGTATTGAGGGTGCTCGTATACGTCTCTTTGTTTACATATATGAGAGAAATTTTGGATAGACACTGAAAACTACTGGTCTCAAATTTTACATCTTCAACTTTAGTAGTAATCACTAAGCTACTGCCAAAAATGGTTGTACAAATTAAAAACCCATCATGAATTATTATGTTAATTTATCTCAAATTAATAAATTATCTCCTTATTAATAAAATGGATCCAAGTAAAAGTGTTGAAATTCACACTACAAATTAAAACTTGAATGCTAATAATACTGGGATTATCAGATTACTCCCAAAAGGGTTCCTTTTCCCCCAGATGTTTTAAAAGTATTCTGATTCTTTAGTACCTAAAGATTTCTTGATTACTCTTTGTTTGCCAAATTGTTTGCTTTCCAGTGGAATAGCTCTGTTCAGTATTTGTCATTTTTTATTGGTATCCCTTGTCTAGCTTCTGCCGCTGACAATCTTCTCTACCCCTGTGATTTTTGTGATAGGCCATTTAGTCCAGCTTTCACCTTGGTGCTGGCCTAAATGATAATGACTCCTTCTTGCTTCATCTTGTCCAGTATTATCAACCTTTGGCTATCATTATCTTTCTGATATCTTAAACACAACCTTAAAATAAACCAATGGTGTAATGTAGTATTAAAATCACTTCTGTACTCCTACTAGATTGCATTAATAGATTTTAGAGAGTAGAACATACAACTATTAAACTTGTGTTGCATACCATTCAAACCACATGAATTAGTATTGTGTTGAATTCTGAGTGCCATGTTTTAAAAGAGGAATTGAAAAATAAGAGAGAGTACAGTGAAGGGCATCTAGAATGGTGAACTGATGGAAGTGCATGAAACACAGTGGGAGAAAAAATAAGAGAAAGAGAGAAAGTGAGAGAGAGAGAAAAAAAAAAAGAAAAAAAAAAAGAGGAATAAGCCT
>SJYQ01006228.1:816285-841581 GCA_006410935.1 Redunca redunca | reverse complement strand
TCCTTGCTGGGTACAGTAATCTGGGCTGTAGATTATTTTCTTTCATCACTTTAAGTATGTCTTGCCATTCCCTCCTGGCCTGAAGAGTTTCTATTGAAAGGTCAGCTGTTATCCTTATGGGAATCCCCTTGTGAGTTATTTGTTGTTTTTCCCTTGCTGCTTTTAGTATTTGTTCTTTGTGTTTGATCTTTGTTAATTTGATTAGTATGTGTCTTGGGGTGTTTCGCCTTGGGTTTATCCTATTTGGAACCCTCTGGGTTTCTTGGACTTGGGTGATTATTTCCTTCCCCATTTTAGGGAAGTTTTCAACTATTATCTCCTCAAGGATTTTCTCATGGTCTTTCTTTTTGTCCTCTTCTTCTGGGACTCCTATAATTCGAATGTTGGAGCGTTTCATATTGTCCTGTAGGTCTCTGAGATTGTCCTCATATCTTTTAATTCGTTTTTCTTTTTTCCTTTGATTCATTTATTTCTACCATTCTATCTTCTATCTCACTGATCCTATCTTCTGCCTCTGTTATTCTACTATTTGTTGCTTCCAGAGTGTTTCTGATCTCATTTATTGCATTATTCATTATATATTGACTCTTTTTTATTTCTTCTAGGTCCTTATTAAACCTTTCTTGCATCTTCTCAATCCTTGTCTCCAGGCTACTTATCTGTGCTTCCATTTTGATTTCCAGATTTTGGATCATTTTCACTATCAATATTCGGAATTCTTTCTCAGGTAGATTCCCTATCTCTTCCTCTTTTGTTTGGTTTGATGGGCTCTTCTCCTGCTCCTTTACCTGCTGGGAATTCCTCTGTCTCTTCATCTTGGCTTTATTGCTGCGTTTGGGGTGGCCTTTCTATATTCTGGGAGTTTGTGGAGTTCTCTTTATTATGGAGCTTCTTTATACACTGGGAAACTAAAAACATTGAGTGACTTGCTTTTATTGTGATATTTACTTTATTGGGGTGGTCTGAAACCAAACCTGTGATATCTCCAAGCTATGTCAATCTTTGATTGTTGTTCAGTCACCCAGTCGTGTCTGACCCTTTGAGACCCCATGGCTGCAACATGGCTCATTTTGATGACTAAACTGTAAAGCCATGATTCAAATTTTGGTCTTCTGCATTCAAAATAATTCTCTTATCACTTTGAATGACTGGTGATAGAAACACATGAACCCAAACTTAAGCAAAGAATTTAGAGAATAAGAGGGGGAACCAGGTAGGTATGTTGAAAGTGAAAGGGAAGCCGCTCAGTCATGTCCGACTCTTTGCAACCCCATGGACTGTAGCCTACCAGGCTCCTCTGTCCATGGGTTTTCCAGGCAATAGTACTGGAGTGGATTGCCATTTCCTTCTCCAGGGGATCTTCCCGACCCAGGGATCGAACCCAGGTCTTCCTCATTGTAGACAGACGCTTTATCGTCTGAGCCACCAGGGAAGTGCTGATAAACTTTATTATACAAGTCACAAGGCATAGGGAGGAGACAAAAGAGAATACCAAAGAGTGAGTGAGTATTTAAGCCTGCTTGAGATGGGAGTTGGGTGGTAGCACATAAGCATCACCTTCCAATATGTTTCAAAGTCAATAGTGATCCAATCCATTACTACATGTGGTGCCTGCACATCATAGAATCAGAAATAAATCATTTCTCCTGGCTAGAGGGGAAGGAAATTAGAGTTAGCTACAAAGAATTTCAAGAATCCTCTATATTATTCAATCAGAGAAGTCATATAGGGTCATATAAGGATTTTCAAAGTAGAGAGAATAGGATGAGTAAAATCGTAGAAGCAATATTTAACATGGTGCATATGTGCTAAGTTGCTTTAGTCGTGTCTGACTCTTTGAGACCCTGTAGACTGTAGCCCGCCACACTCCTCTGTCCAAGGGATTCTCCAGGCATGAAAACTGGAGTGGGTTACCATGCCCTTCTCCAGGGGAATCTTCCTGACCCAGGGATCAAACCCACACCTCTATGTCTTCTCCTACTGGGTTCTTTACCACTAGCACCACCTGGGAAGGCCATTTAACACAGTTCTATAATGAAAGTGAACTGTGAGATATTTGGATGGATGGATAGTATTAGTAAGATCACTAAGTCTTTTGAGCCAAGTGTTTTGATGTTATTTTAAAGGCAAAGGGGAAACACTTTACAATTATTCAAGAGAGTGATTACTTAGTTGTTCTTTTGAAATAAGGAAGCATAGCATGATGGTTAAGTGCCTAGTCTCTTAAATAAGACATCTATTTCTACAACATAGAATATAGCCTTGGGCAAATGACAACTTTTTCACCTTTAAAGTAAGGATAATACTGTTACCTATACCACTGTATGTGTGTGTGTGTGTGTGTGTGTATGTAATCAATAAGATAACCTATATTAGATTATGTCAGACACATTGTAATTACAGAGTGAAAGGAAGCTATCATTATCAATACCAGTAATAAGCATTATATTTTTATTTTGGAAATGTCACTTTGAGTACAGTTCGGAGAAAGCTTTTTAGAATAGCTAGACAGGGATAGGCTTCCCAGGTGGCACAAGTGGTAAAGAACTGGCTTGCCAATGTAGGAGACATAAGAGATGTGGGTTCAATCCTTGGGTCAAAAAGATACCCTGGAGAAGGGCATGGCAACGCACTCCAGTATTTGTGCCTGGAGAAACTCATGGGCAGAGGATCCTAGTGGGTTACAGTCCTTAGGGTTGTAAAGAATTAGACACAAGTGAAGCAACTTAGCATGCAGACAGAGATGAAAACAATTTTTAAATGTCCTTGGTATATACAGATAAGAATTTAAGATAAAGTAAGTCAATGATAAAATGCATTGAAGAAACTGGATCAACTCAAGTGATGATAGGTAGATCTGATAAATTTTATTGACCAGGTAGATATGGGAAATGAAGGAAAGGATTCATGTTTCTATATTTGGAAAACAGAATATTTTATTCATTGGGATGAGGTACAAAATGAGTATGTTAATGGTAGAATATGGTAAATTCAATTTTGAACATGTTGCATTTAAAGATTCTGTAGGAGGCGTGAGTCAAATATATCCTTCAGTTTGTGGAATATATATATTCAAATAGAGAATAATATCAGAAATATGAATTTGAGAGTTATCATTAAATTTAGTGGGGAAAAGTGTTTTTTCTCAGTTTTGGGAGAAAGCTTCTGGAATAATCTTTCCTCAATCTATCTTATTTATATCTGATTATCTGAAAGGACAAACCAAATATGAGAAGCGCAGATCTTTCATTCTCCTTTATCTTGGGGGGTCATATTATCTATAGAAAGCATGTGCTCTTGAATGTTCTTTGTCATGTGATGTGCTTTGAAGACAAATAATATTTCCACAAAGCATAAAACAGTCATCCATTATTGCCAATGAATGAGTGGGTAACTCCCCGTTTTATTATGTTATTTTCTGACATTCAATGTTCCCAAATATATAGCTCACTTTCAAAGACACTGGTCATTTCAAAAATGTAAATATGATGTTTTCATTTCTACCCATTGATGGACGCGAATCTGAGTGAACTCCAGGAGTTGGTGATGCACAGGGAGGCCTGGCGTGCTGCAATTCATGGGGTCGCAAAGAGTCAGACACAACTGAGTGACTGAACTGAACTGAGCTGAAGTCTCTTCTTTCTCTATACGATCAGAATCCAGATAGAGAAGAAGGGCACTGGTTATTGGACTCCCTCTAAGATTATAGTCTGCATATAGTTACACCAGTCAAAACTATTGACATCAGTGAAGACAAAGTTTTTAGAAAAAGTACCTTAAAAGAGGAGATGGGAAACAGGGGAAATGAGAAGTGAGTTAACTTGAAGAAAGAGAAGGGAAGATCTATTTCTATGAGAAATCAATACAGAATCAGGACTATAGTATCATGCGAGCCATAGGTGAGCAGCCGAGACGCGATACCCTACATCCAAGGTCAGTAATGGTGGCTATGAGGAGATACCCTGCGTCCAAAGTAAGGAGCAGTGGCTGCACTTTGCTGAAGCAGCCGTGAAGAGATACCCCATGTCCAAACTAAGAGAAGCCACATTAAGAAGGTAAGCACTAAGAGAGGGTATCAGAGGGCAGATAGACTGAAACCACAATCACAGAAAACTAACCAATTTAATCACATGGACCACAGCCTTGTCTAACTCAATGAAACTAAGCCATGCCGTGTAGGGCAACCCAAGATGGAAGGGTCCTGGTGGAGAGTTCTGACAAAATATGGTCCACTGGAGAAGGGAATGGCAAACCACCTCACTATTCTTGCCTTGAGAACCCCATAAACAATATGAAAAGGCAAAAAGATAGGACACAGAAAGATGAACTCCCCAGGTCAGTAGGTGCCCAATATGCTAATGGAAATCAGTGGAGAAATAACTCCAGGAAGAATTCAGAGATGGAGCCAAAGCAAAAACAACACCCAGTTGTGGATGTGACTGTTGATAGAAGCAAGGTCTTATGTTGTAAAGACCAATATTGCATAGGAACCTGAAATTTTAGGTCCACGAATCAAGGTAAATTGGAAGTGGTCAAACAGGAGATGTAAGAGTAAACATCAACATTCTAGGAATCAGCGAACTAAAATGGACTGGAATAGGTGAATTTAACTCAGATGACCATACTTTGGACCAAACTCCAGTACTTGGCCACCTGAGTTAAGAGCTGACTCATTGAAAAGACCCTGAAGTTAGGAAAGATTGAAGGCAGGTGGAAAAGGGGATGACAGATGATGAGATGGTTGGATGGCATCACTGACTCCAAGGAGGTGAGTTTGAGTACACTGGGAGTTGGTGATGGACAGGGAGCCTGGCGTGCTGTGGTCCAAGGAGTTGAAAAGAGTTGGACATGACTGAGTGACTGAACTAAGGTGAACTGATAGTATCATGGGAAGAAAACCTCCTGGTAGGACAGACAGAGAAGAGTAGGAAAACCAGAGTGTTACAGGAACACATGAATTGTGCTCTGTTCAAAAAGGAGTTGTATGGGTGAGAGTGGGACCAGTCAATAAAACCAAGTACTGAAGATTAGTCAAGTAGATAAAGCACTAAAATCTATCTTTAAGATTGGTAACTAGGATGCAGCTGGTAAATAGCTTATAGTAGCTATTCCAGGTGGTGAATAGCTATTCCAGTTAGCTGGAGGCAGGATAGGGGAGAAGTGAGCTGGATTATACTGTACCATTCTTTCCAGTATAATTTTATGTGCACACAAGTATAGACAGATAGTTTCATGCATATTTTTCATATTCTTCAGCTCAAATTTTTTAAGTCAAAGAAAAGCTTCCTTAGGAGTCCTACTGAAATTATTCTGGAACAGAATATTTTTTAATGTAGAAACAGTGATATAAGGGCTTCTCAGGTACCACAGTTGTAAAGAAGCTACGTACCAATGCAGGAGACTCAGGAGATCCGAGTTGATTCCTAGGCTGAGAAAATCCCTTGGAGGAGTAAATGGCAACCCACTCTAACATTCTTACCTAGGAAATCCCTTGCACAGAGGAGACTGGTGGGCTATAGTCCATGGAGGCACAACGAGTTGGACACGACTTAGCGGCTGAGCACAATGAGCACAGACAGTGGTAGAAAATGTGTGTGCTCCTTTATTTTTTGTATCACTGGTATCTGTAACCTTACTTTACTCATACATGCTGATTCAGGAACAAACTTCTTGTCAGGCACAGAGAGGATTATAAACAAACCACAAAAAATATATTGTATAACATGAGCTGGAGAGTGAGTCATGGAAACTTAAAAACTTACTCTGTCATAGATTATATTTTTTCTGGGATTTCCTTTCTTTAGGAGGGATAATTTTCAGTCAAAATCGTTATGTGATTTAATCACAGTGTATGAAAATTTAGCTTTATCTCTTTGTAAAGTGAAGTGAAGTGGTTCAGTCATGTCCGAATCTTTGTGACCCAGTGGACTGTAGCCTGCCAGGCTCCTCTGTCCATGGGATTCTCCAGGCAAGAATACTAGAGTGGGTTACCAACCATTTCCTTCTCCAGGGGATCTTCCTGACCTGGGGATCGAACCCGGGTCTCCCGTATAGGAGGCAGATGCATTGGAGGTAGACGCTTTAACCTCTGAGCCACCAGGGAAGCCCTTATCTCTTTGTAAAAGTTAGGCCTTATTCTAGCCAAGCAGTGCAAACGATCACAGACAGATCAGTTGTTCAGCCTTCAACTCACATTTTGAATATTTCGTATTTGTCTTGGAATATGTCAGGCTCTGATAATACTTAAAGCATCAACTTCAAAAATAATAGGTCAAGTAGTATCTTATTGTTGCTTATGTAACTTATAGCATGCTGTGATGAACCTGAATATTTAGTCAGTATCAAAAGTTAATAAAAGACAATGGATCCAATAGGCTATTTTTCTAAAGAGTGTTGTTTCTGGAACATTGAGCTCACGCTTTTTCAAGGAGCACAAGGATAAAATCATACATGATTGGGCTATAGTCTAATTTATGGGTGAGTCTAAAACAATTTTAGGAGCTTAACACTGCAATAGCCCTTTGGGGTATTAACTCTGTCAGCTGGCTTGCAAATCAGAAAATTGATGGCTCTATTACGAAGGCATGTGAAATATCAAATACATGGACTGGATGTAATACTTAACTGCTTTATGAGGTGACCGAAAACTGCTGACTGATTTGTTGGCTTAAATCCTGCTGAATGGATCCCTTTAATTGCCTTAAGAATACTCTACTAAATAATTCAAAAGAACAAGACCTAAAAGGGAAAAAATGTATACGTTCAAATGGATTGTATTTAAATTAGAAAGTGTTTTTGAGGTAAGATTTGATATAAAAAGGCAAGGAGTTTAAGCATACTTAAAAATGAAAATCTAAAAGTTGAGTAGGGAAAAAAGAGAGAAATTGTTTTGTTTTGTTTTGCTCAAATATTTCTTGTTCCCTTCTCAATCATTCCCACCATGCTGCTGCTGCTGCTGCTGCGTCGCTTCAGTCATGTCCGATTCTGTGCGACCCCATAGACAGCAGCCCACCAGGCTCCACCATCCGTGGGATTCTCCAGGCAAGAACACTGGAGTGGGTTGCCATTTCCTTCTCCAATGCATGAAAGTGAAAAGTGAAAGTGAAGTTGCTCAGTGGTGTCTGACTCTTAGTGACTCCATGGACTGCAGCCTACCAGGCTCTTCTGCCCATGGGATTTTCCAGGCAAGAGTGCTGGAGTGGGTTGCCATTTCCTTCTCCAGGGGATATTCCTGACCCAGGGATCGAACCTAGGTCTCGGGTATTGCAGGCAGATGCTTTACCCTCTGAGCCACCAGGGAAGCACCTGATTAGTTGCTAAGTCATGTTCAAATCTTTGTGAACGCAAGGGACTGTAGCCCACCAGGCACCTCTGCCAATGGGATTTCCCAGGCAACAACACTGGACTGGGTTGCTATTTCCTCCTCCATAGGATCTTCCTGACCTAGGGATCAAATCCATGTCTCCTGCACTGCAGGCAGACTCTTTACCATGAGCCACCTGGGAAGCCTAGGATTGCCCTAACTAGTATTAGAAATACTGCGTTAGACTGTCCTCTCAGATGAGGGAAAAACTTGGTGAACCATCATAGGGGCCCGCAGACTTTTCCATCAAAGCAGGAAATTGTCCTTTTAATCTGTGCTGGCTAGTTATATTTACTGTACACACTATGAACATAGATAAGGACAAAACAGTGGTAGAAAAGGAACTTGTCTCAGAAGTTTCTAAGATGATATATCCTCAAAACATGGGATTATTTTCTCCTCAACTCTTTGTCTTCAGGGGTTCTTTGACTCAGCTATGATATTTTGCTGAAATTAATTTCTAAAATAAGAAAAGAAGTATAACTATCTGCTTTAGTACATATTTGGAACTGGCTACTGTATTTCATTGTGAAATTGGGTTAGGGGTGTGAAAGTAAAAGCTTTTTTTTTTAAGTAAAAATGTTATGGATCCTGACCACAGCCATCATGCTGTGATGTGTTCAGGCCTACCTTAACCTTGGAACATAGAAAATAATTGATTCTAAATGCTCACAGACTGCAATTATTGCATAGTTATAACGCAACCTGCAGAGTGTGAAGTCTATAATGTAACACTAGAAGTACACTTAGTTAGGAGCCTTCTCCAACCAAATTCCATTTTTTTGTGTTACTATTCTTGTCTTTTTTTTAACTAAAAAATCTCTAGCATCCAAAAAATAAAAATAAAAAATAAAAAATAACTTCTCAGTACATTGAAACCCCTAAGGAACCCTAAAGAAAAACTAACTCCCTAAATTAAGACTCCCAAAGAACAATGATTTCACCATACTCTAAGCTTTAGGCCTAGTTCCAGAAAAATTTTTTCAAATGCTTACTGTTGTGCTTATTAGATTACTTTAATTGTAGGAAATGTCACATCAGAATAGAATAGTGATGAAACAAGTATGGTGGTTTTCTTCATTAACTTTTGTCAGGGAATCTATAATTACTATCCTATGGAAGAGACTGGCTTAAAAGGGAAATTGCCTATCTTCTCAAATTAGTTGAATGATAAAAAACCTGGAGATAACTTCATTCAAATAATATAAAGGCTAAGCTACTTTAATAATTGGGGAGAAGAAATTTACATTATTTGCTTAGATGTTTTTGATAACTAACATGAGGCGAGATGTTAGGAACCAAGAATAATATATGTTCAAAGAGAATTTTCACATAATCTTTTCTACCAGCCTTATTTTGGGAAGGAAAGAATCTTCATTCTTGTCTTAATAATAATAATAGAAAGTAACTATTTTAGGTATTTAAAGTTAATTTTGAAATCAATATACAAAGATAAAAGTGCCAACATGAGAATGCACAGTACTAAATTAACCTGTATTACAGGTGGACTAAGTTAATCTCAGCATTAATTTATTATAAAGTTTAATTATAACACATTTTAGATAAATGATGGGGTATCCCTTTCTCTAGTTGGAATTCATCTTATTATATGGAGCTCTAAGTCTCATTCATATTTTAATCCCACATAGTTAACAGCTGCAATTCTCTTAGTCTCTGATCTTCTTTGACTCCCAGCCTACGGGTTTTCCTGTCCTACATGTTAGTAGTAATTCATCTTTGCCCTTCATAATACTTAACATACTCGTTATTTTAATTCAGCGATGACAACGCTTGTTTCCTGTCTATTTCTGATCATTAAATTCTCAGAAAATTGAGATCATCAGACACTGATGTCCAAAACTATTTCATTTCAGGGTGTAATCTAGTCCCTTTACCTCTGCTGACTATATTAAAACCTTTTAACTCTCAATGCTTAGACAGATATGCAATACAGGACCAAAGAAATTCCACAGAAGTGACTAGGCAAATTTCCATTAGGTTGAGGCATTGCTTAGATTAATTCAAAACCAGATTTGATACTTCAGTTCAATTCAGTTCAGTCGCTCAGTTGTGTACAGCTCTTTGAAACCCCATGAAATGCAGCACGCCAGGCCTCCCTGTCCATCATCAACTCCTGGAGTTTACCCAAACTCATATCCATTGACTCAGTGATGCCATCCAGCCATTGCTCCCTCTGTCGTCCCCTTTTCCTCCCACCTCAATCTTTCCTAATATCAGGGTCTTTTGAAATAAGTCAGCTCTTTGTATCAGGTGGCCAAAGTATTGGGTTTCAGCTTCAGCATGAGTCCTTCCAATGAACATTCAGGACTGATTTCCTTTAGGATGGACTGGTTGGATCTCAGTGCAGTCCAAGGTTCTCTATAGTCTTCTCCAACACCACAGTTCAAAAGCATCAATTCTTCTTTGTTCAGCTTTCTATAAGTCCAACTTTCATATCCATACATGACTAGTAGAAAAACAATAGACTTGATGGGATAGACATTTGTTGGCAAATAATGTCTCTGCTTTTTAAAACGCAGTCTAGGTTAGTCATAACTTTCCTTCCAAGGAGTAAGCATCTTTTAATTTCATGGCTGCAGTCACCATTTGCAGTGATTTTGGAGCCCCCCAAAATAAAGTCAGCCACTGTTTCCACTGTTTCCCCATCTATTTCCCATGAGGTGATGGGACCAGGTGCCATGATCTTAGTTTTCTGAATATTGAGCTTTAAGCCAACTTTTTCACTCTCTTCTTTCACTTTCATCAGGAGGCTTTTCAGTTCTTCTTTACTTTCTGCCATAAGGGTGGTGTCATCTGCATTTCTGAGCTTATTGATATTTCCCCAGCAATCTTGATTCCAGCTTGTGCTTCATCCAGCTCAGCGTTTCTCATGATGTACTCTGTATAAAAGTTAAATAAACAGGGTGACACTATACAGCCTCGACGTACTCCTTTTCCTATTTGGAACCAATCTGGTGTTCCATCTCCATCCAGTTCTAACTGTTGCTTCCTGACCTGCATACAGGTTTCTCAAGAAGCAAATTAGGTGGTCTGGTATTCCCATCTCCTGAAGAAGTCCTATGGCCACTGCTGAATCTTCCAAATTTGCTGGCATTTTGAGTGCAAAGCTTTCACAGCATCTTCTTTCAGGATTTGAAATAGCTCAGCTGAAATTTCATCACCTCTACTAGCTTTATTCGTAGTGATGCTTTTTAAGGCCCCCTTGACTTCACATTGCAAGGTGTCTGGCTCTAGGTAACTGATCACACCATCGTGATTATATGGGTCATGAAGATCTGTTTTGTATAGCTCTTCTGTGGATTCTTGCCACCTTTCTAATATCTTCTGCTTCATTAGGTCCCTACAATTTCTGTTATTGTACCTATCTTTGCATGAAATATTCCGTTGATGTCTCTAATTTTCTTGAAGAGATCTCTAGCTTTTCCCATTCTATTGTTTTCGTCTATCTCTTTGTACTTATCACTGAGGAAGGCTTTGTTATCCCTCTTTGCTATCCTTTGGAACTCTGCATTCAAATGGGTATCTTTCCTTTGCTCCTTTGCTTCTCGTCTTTTCACAGCTATTTGTAAGCCCTCTTCAGACAGTCATTTTGCTTTTTTGAATTTCTTTTTATTGGCAGTGGTCTTGATCCCTGTCTCCTGTACAATGTTACGAACCTCCATCCATAGTTCATCAGGTACTCTATTAGATCTATTCCCTTAAATCTATTTCTCACTTCTGCTGTATAATTGTTAGTGATTTGATACCTGAATGGTCTAGTGGTTTTCCCTACTTTCTTCAATTTAAGTCTGAATTTGGCAATAAGATGTTCATGATCTGAGCCACAGTCTGCTCCCAGTCTTGTTTTTTTCTTACTGTGTAGAGCTTCTCCATCTTTGGCTGCTGCAAAGAATATAATCAATCTGATTTCAGTGTTTTCCATCTGATGATGTCCATATGTAGAGTCTTCTCTTGTCTTGTTGGAAGAGGGTGTTTGCTATGGTCAGTGTGTTCTCTTGGAAAAACTCTATTAGTCTTTGTCCTGCTTCATTCTGTACTCCAAGGCCAAATTTGCTTGTTACTCCAGGACTTTCTTGACTTTCTACTTTTGCATTTTCCAGTCCCCTATAATGAAAAGGACATCTTTTTTGGGTGTTAGTTCTAAAAGGTCTTGTAGGTCTTCATAGAATCATTCAACTTCAGCTTCTTCAGCATTACCGGTTGGGCATAGACTTGGATTACTGTAATATTGATTTTTTTTTGCCTTGGAAATGAACAGAGATCATTCTGTCGTTTTAGAGATTGCATCCAAGTACTGCATTTTGGACTCTTTTGAGGACTATGATGGCTACTCCATTCCTTCTAAGGGATCCTTGCCTTAAATATTATGTCATCTGAGTAGATATAGTAGATATAATGGTCATCTGAGTTAAATTCACCCATTCCAGTCCATTTTAGTTCACTAATTCCTAGAATGTCAATGTTCATTCTTGCCATCTTCTGTTTGACCACTTCCAATTTGCCTTGATTCATGGACCTAACGTTCCCGGTTCCTATGCAATATTGCTCTCTACAGCATTGGACTTTAATTCTATCACCAGTCACATTCACAACTGGGTTTTGTTTTTTCTTTGGCTCCATTCTTTTTTTGTTTTTTTTCTCTGCATTTTTTCTGGAGTTATTTCTCCACTGATCTCCAGTAGCATATTGAGCACCTACCATCCTGGGGAGTTCATCTTTCTGTGTCCTATCTTTTTGCCTTTTCATACTGTTCATGGGGTTCTCAAGGCAAGAATACTGAAGTGGTTTGCCATTCCCTTCTCCAGTGGACCACATTTTGTTAGAAATGGTATCATTTAGATCTCTTTTGACTTTTTAGAACATAATTATTAATATTTTTATTTCAGCAATTTGAAGACATAATCCTGTTGTCTCTAATGTATATTGTTGCTGATGAAAAGTGTAATTCTGTACCTTGATAAGTGCTCTCTTTTTTGTTTCATGCAATTTTGGAGATTCTTTATAATCTGCAGTTCAGTTATGGATTTATTTTATTAATCATTTTAGGACTGAATATAATTTTTAACCCCCAACAAATATTATTTCCTTGTTAATCCTTCCCACTTTTGTCTCTGTATTTATATTAGGAATAACTGGCATTTCTGAGGCTAATCCTGTGTATCCTAAACTTTCTCTGCATCTTTCCAATTCTATTTGTTTTAAATTCTGTCTATCCTCAGTTTTTATAAAACATTATTATATTTGCTTTCACCCTTCTTTATTCTCTGATTTTCAGCTTTTCTCTTAAAAAGTTTTAAGCTAAACAAAAACTTTTTATTTGCTAATTCTTAGCCTCTTTATATTTTACATATATGCCATTATCTCTTCGAGTAATAACTGCTAGTATGCAATGATTGATTATGTTGTTGCTGCTGCTGCTACATCACTTCAGTTGTGTCTGACTCTATGCGACTCCATAGATGGCAGCCCACCAGGCTCCTCTGTCCCTGAGATTCTCAGGGTAGAATACTGGAGTGGGTTGCCATTTCCTTCTCCAATGCATGCATGCATGCTAAGCCACTTCAGTTATGTTCAACTGTATGTGACCCTATGGACAGCAGCCCACCAGGCTCCTCTGTCCACAGGATTCTCTAGGCAAGAATACTGAAGTGGGTTGCCATGTTGCACCAGCTACTATATCCTTTAACTGTAATAAGTCCCACATCAATTCAATGGGAAACTGATGGCCAGAGGGTTGAAGTACACATCTAAGGTCACAAAAATAGTTAATAATCCTCTTAAAATTTCTACTTTGTTGGTTAAAAGAATTGTCTGATCTTTCTCCACACTTCACCCCCTTTTAAAGATGTTATTAACCCCTTTAGTTCTTTACACATATCATGTTTATTTTAAAGTTCATCTGAGATAGCTCTAATTCCCAATCATAAGTCCTCCCAGTTATGCAGTTTCTAGCTGTCATTCTTAGTATTGAACTTTCTCATATATCCACTGTTTAAACATACTTGTGGTCAAAGAGTTCAAATTCCATGGATTACATCTCAGGGATCTCACAGGGGTGACGCATGAAGCTGCCTTCCAGAGCATTGTTTCCTAGTTACCTCTGCCTCTTTTCCACTGAGTTCATCAGTTCTGAAATAGATTGTATGTGAGATTTTTAAATTTAAAGTTTCTATTCATATACTATGTGGTTTGCACAAAACTAATCTTCAAAACTGTATTTTAGTCCTAGGGTGTCAGTTATTCATGACTTCATCTCTCCTTACTTCCAGAACAAAACTCTAGACCAACATTTATAAATGAGGTCAACATTTCCTGAAATCCAGCTTCAGACTGGGAGTCCATTTCTTGCTACTTAAAGTATGCTGTCCTTACTCTCATTTTGTAGACATTTCTTTTGCTTACAATTTCCTTATCTGGTTACAGTACAATACCAGTTTCTCAGTTTTGATGCTTGGTTAACAAAATGATTATGAGGTGCGTTTGGTTGGGTTTGTGGTTTTGTTTTGGTTTTAGACCACTTGGGAACTTCTCTTTCATCTCTGTAGTCTCAGAGATATATTTTTTAATATTTTATATATATATATATATATATACATACACACATATATTTCATCATTTCTATGATTTAGACCAGGAAAGTGTTTTCTGTTCTGTTCAATGTACTTGGTCTAAGTCTATCCTTTTAAATTTAAACCTGGTGCACTATGAATTTGCTCTACAAACAGATAATCAAAACTTTCCTGGATAAATGACTGTGACTTTGAGCCTTCAACACTTGTCTCTCTCTTGAAACCAAGCAAAAAAGATATTTGTTTTTACGACAGAAATTTAATGTTTTCCTCTTCTCTTTGTAATTTCAGTTCTAGGGATGAGTCAATTATATCTCTTCATGAACACTAGGAAAACTATGTAATTGGTCATAAGTTTACTGTTCTTCAAAATTTATCTTATTCTCCATTGCCTCGGTAGTATGGAATTAGGTGGGATGTATTTGGAGAAAGTCACACTCAATATGAGTGGCTTTTAGTAAAATGTGAGAAGAAAATATTCATTTATTTAAAGTTCTATGTGTGTATCTATTGGGTAAGAGAATTTTCTATATGGTAGCCTGAATTTTGAAGAATGTAATAGCAACCTACTTCAGTATTCTTGCCTGGAGAATCCCGTGCACAGAGGAGCCTGGTGGGCTGCTGTCTATGGGGCTGCACAGAGTTGGACATGACTGAAGTGACTTAGCAGCAGCAACTTGAATCTGAGCCTTGCGTGCTCAGGTACTTCAGTCGTTTCTGACTCTTTGTGATCCTGTGGACTGTACGCTCCCACGTTCCTCTGTCCATGGGATTTCCCAGGCGAGAACACTGGAGTGGCTTTCCATGTTCTCCTCCAGCAGATCTTCCCAATCCAGGGATCAAACCTGTGTCTCCTGTGTCTGCTGCATTGAAGGCAGATTCTTTACTACTCAGCCACTGGGGAAGCTGGAATCTGAGCCTTAGGCATACAAAAATACTTCCAGAAGTCATATAATGGCAAAGAAAATTCAGCCAAGTTGCTTCTCTTTCATGCAGTCTCCCTTTATTCCCATTAGAAATCTGCCAGCTATATTACACGTACAATTAAATGAAGTAAAGAGTATTCTCAGTTGATCTCTTTGATTAAGACCCTGTTCATTGAACAGAAAGAAATGACAGGGCAGTGAATCCTCTTTAAAATAATTTCAGAATATTGAGATCCTTCAGGGGCCAAAGCCTGACAATATTATATTTCAGACTTCCAAGTCTGAAATTAAAGTCTCAAATTAAACCACTAACTAAATTATTATGTGCCAGTTCAATGTAACATTTATTTTATTGTTAAGACTCTTAGTTTAGTAAAAACACAAAAGAGATAATGATCCTCAGTTAAATGCTGCATTTCAAGAGGTCCTTGAATGACAACTAAAAGAAGTTTCTCCACTGTACTTGTGTCTTGAATGTTTTGGCAGGTGTAAAGAAAATTTGCAACTGGCAAATCATCAATTTAATTTGATGAACACTTAATGGCAACTCTGTGTCAAGCATCCTGATTTTCTGAGTGATTAAGATGGAGTCTGTGCTTTGGAAGAGCTCTCATGCTATGGATGAGATATATGTATAAGCAATTAACTTTAAAACAATGTACTGAGTGTTATAATAGCAGCTCATAAAAATGCTCTCACAACAGAACTGAAGAATTAGTTAAACTCCTTTTAGAGAGATCAAGGTCTAAACCATAATACATGTTGGGATCACACGGGAAGGGAAGGGTTAAATTTTATTATGATTTGAGATATTCTGATACTTCTCTTCTGGTATTTGGGAGGAAGGTTGTACTTCTACTAGTGAAAATAACTCCCCATGGCCACAGTAATGTGCTATAACTTATAAGAGTAAGTTATATCACTCAGGTACATTGGGAGACACTCCCCCAAATCATTAACTGTCACTAACTTATGTCAATATAGTGCAAGCAAAGTCCTGGGGGAAAAAAGAGTCAAAGGCATGAAGAAAACTGTGGGACACTTAAATGCACCTGGGTTTGTAATTCATTCATTTATTCAACACTTTTATAGAGGTGTTGAGTTAATGTCCCACTTCATTCAAGTCTGCTTATATGTCAACTCATACATGAAAAACTTTCTTGATTTTCTAATAGAAAGAGGATTCATCATCATTCTTTATTATCTTATTCTGTGTTATTTTTAGCACTGACGTACTATGTATCTGTATACATAGTATACACTTTATATACTAGGATTTCCCTGGTGGCTCAGATGGTAAAAGCGTCTGCCTACGATGTGGGAGACCTCGGTTCAATCCCTGGGTCGGGAAGACTCCGTGGAGAAGGAAATGGCTATCCATTCCAGTACTCTTGCCTGAAAAATCCCATGGATGGAGGAGCCTGGTAGACTACGGTGCTGGGGGTCGCAGAGTCAGACATGACTGAGCAACTTCACTTTGACACTTTGACTATATATACTATGACACACTATGTCATACCTGACATACTATATATTTCTTTCTTTGTTTCTTTCATGTTTCCTTCCTACTAGCATATTGGTTGCCTGAGACTGGAAGTTTTACTTGTTTGTCTTACTGCTGTATTTCCAAAGCCTTGAATAACGTCTATACATGGTAGGTGTTCAGAATGCCTGATTGACTTTTGAATTACTTATATTGCAAATTATCTATTATGTGCAAGATATCATGCAAATATTGTGAGTGAGTGAAAATATCAGGGGATGAGACTTGAAAGATATGTTAGGAATAAGCTTTAAAGGACTGTACATAGTGTTATATACCAAATATGAGACTTTGTTCTAAATCCATGAATATTGTCTATTTGCTTGCTATTTATCAAACTATGAAGGCGATGACTCCCTGGCTGCTTCCTGTTTTTGTAAATAAAGTCTTATTGGAACACAGCCACACCTATTTATTTACTTGTGATTATGATTCTATCCTGCTATAGAGCTGATTTGAGTTGCTGTGGTTGGAAATGGATTGCGTGAAAAACTGAAAGGATCTATTATGTGAACTTTTATAGAAGTCTGTTGACCTAAGAGAAAATACAAGCAGGAAGACCAATGAAGAAACACTTGCGAAGCTCCTGGCAAGCAGGGATGATGGTGTTAATTGAGTGAGAGAGAGTTCATAAGACTTGTTGAATAAACAGTTGGAATGACGTGAAGAAGGGAGCAATAAGGAACTGTTCTCCCACGCAGGATGATGGAGGCATAATGGAAGAAGTCAGTGGTAACTTCAGGTGGCTGAGAAGTTTGGATAATGTGTGGTCTAAATCTAGGGGAAACAGAGTTTCAGCCTGGTAAATTCTGTGATCACTTGTTCATGCTCTGCAGAGGGTGTGTACTGTGCTAAGTCACTTCAGTTGTGTCCAGCTCTTTATGACTCTATGGACGGTAGCCCACCAGGCTCCTCTCTCCATGGAATTCTCCAGGCAAGAATACTGGAGTGGGTTGCCGTGCACTCCTCCAGAGGATCTTCCTGACCCAGGGATCAAATTGGCATCTCTTGTATCTTCTGCATTGGCAGGCAGGTTCTTTACTACTATTGCCACCTGCAGATGAGCAGATTTCAATCAGTGTGTTTGCTTGGTAACTAAAGATGTTGTTATTCCCATTGGAACCACTTTAATCCTCAAAAATGTTCTATAGACATGGATTTATTCCATAATCCTCCCTCTCATGACAAAATTATGTGTTTTATTTATAGGCAATATTTAAGTATAGCTCCCGGTGGCAGGGGATTTCTGAGCTGCTGAGAAGGCATGAATTTAGTAATTCACTAAATGAAGAAGAACATAAGTAAGGATAGATCCCAAATGAGTCCTGGGAAAACTGGAAATAACCTCAAAGATAGTTTTCACTGAGACTTGAATACAATTGAGATTGGTCTCAGAATAACCATGAAAATAATTATGTTTTTATCTTGCATATTGAAAAATATTAGTCACAAACATAATTTTTAAAGTTTTCTCAAGTAATATTTAGAATTATATATAAAGTTGACAAGTACATAGGATTTGCCAAGTAGAACCTTAATAAATAAATTGTTGATAAGGATATATTGTTTTATATAAATTTCAGCCTAATTCTGAAACCAGGATTTAAAGTATGTATTTTAGTCTTCAGTTTCTTTATCTTTTATTTCTGAGATATCAATAGGTAAGTGTATCACTGCTAGATGGTTTGTGGTTCTAGTGTTGTGCCACTGATACCTTGGGAAATTTATTTACCTGCCATTTTTCAGTTTTTTTCTCTTTGCCTTTCCATGAAATCCTGTGAGATTTTTCTATGCTTTACAAACACCAAGTATCAGGCCGTGGGATCAGAAGTCATCAATCACAGGGGCTGGAGAAATATCAGAAGGTGCTATAGTTGAGTATACAGAGTTTTGTAGGCCAGGTGGGTCCAGTTTCATAAAAAAGTTCCCACCATGTAACTCATTCAACAGATTACTTAAACTCTCTGGGTCTCCATTTTCATATAAAACATGGACAAAAATGCATATTTCCTAGATCTATAAGGGTATTTAATACAACTGTGTGCATAGATCATTAAATCCAGGTCCTAGCACAGAGTAGATGTGCAATAAACAATAGCTTAAACAATCGTTGCCATCAGATTTTGCTGACTTTTTATTCTTGCAGTTTACTAGGTTTCTGGTACCATGATACTTTTTTATTATTTCCTAAGTTATGATGGCTCATTTATCCTTTCTGCCTGGATATATTTGTTTGTTCTTTCACTAACCTATCCACTATCCTTGATCCATTGTTCGCTTTGCTGAACCTGTGTTGTATATGATACATCTCTTGTCTTGCCATTTCCAGAAGGTTATAAATATTTGTCTTATACTTCCTAGGCTACTAGAATCAATTCACTTATAAAACCCTAAAGAAGGTGTTATATACAAGTGTGACCATATATTTTACAAGCAAACAGGGATAATTGAAAATCAAATATAAATGCTATTCCTAATTACAGAGGGTCATCTGGTGTAAGGTTTCCCTGGTGGCTCAGTGGTAAAGAATTTACCTGCAATGCAAAAGACCAGGGTTCAATCCCTGGGTTGGGAAGATCCCCTGAAGAAGGAAATGGCAACCTGCTTCAGTATTCTTGCCTCGGAAGAGATCCCATGGACAGAGAAGGAGCCTGGTGGGTTACAGTCCACAGGGTCACAAAAAGTCAGACATGACTTGGTGACTAAACACCAATAACAACAATCTGGTTTAAACTAGGACCACTTAGGACAAACAGGTATGCATTGTCCTCATATTTAAAAGCAAAGTTACTTCTGAAAAGTTACATTGAAAGCACATGTACAATGCATTTCCTCATTGCCATCTATCATTTGGGACCTTGCAAATTGTTTAATTTTCTAAAAAGTGCTGATTGGAATGGTTTCTGAATTCTCAGGTCAGTTTTATGTAGTAAAATGGTAACTGGCTCAATGCCTAAATATTTGCAGTTGAAAGATGCAGGTGATATTCTCAACAGCAGAAAACCCAAAGGAACTATAAGGCCAGGTAATCACCTACTCAATGTTATCAAATCACACTGACCATTTTGACAGTGGGGTTTTATAGTGATTCATTTCATTGTCCAAATAAAGATTGATGTAGAAGGCCAAAAATAAATCCCCCTCATTTTGCCTACCAAAATACAAACAGTGCCAAAACTCATGAATGACTGCAGAGGCAATTAATCTGAATCACATACCAGATAGCTACAGTCAGTGCAGTTTCTCTGTGAGTGCACTGGGTTTAATTTAAAATGGCAAAGTAAGGGTAAATAAATCAATAGGTTGTTCTCCTAGATTTCTGTTGTGTGTGTAGAGTAGCTGAGTATTAGAGTTGGAAGAAGTTCCTATTAAGCCAGTGAACATTCATCCAGCAGATGCTCTGTGTCAGGCACTGTGCTTGACATTAAGGGCACTGCCCTTGGTTAGTGCTGAGGAAAAAAAAAAAAAAAGGAGAAGAAGCACACATTTGTGACGCTTGTCACTGCACATCAGTTAGGTTGTTGGGACATATTTACTAACTTCAGTCTTTCCATACTTGACAGATATGTAGGGTGGGGAGGACATAACCTTTTTTTTTTTCCTTTGTAAAAAGAAATGGATCATTTATGCCTCTCAGGAAAAGTGGGCATTATTTGCTTGTCACTTCAATATTGAAAAGGAGCTTGCCTTCCTGGATTTCTGCCACCAGTTTATTCCCTCATGGGAACTCTGTATTATTGGAAAACACTCTAGTACCTTGACAGAGTCCCCCACCACAATCCCATCTTACAGGTCTTCCTGTCCGCTAGATAGATGATTTGTGTCTGGGAGTCTGTTCTCTCCTCTTCCTTAAGGTGATCACACCATCTTGAGAAATAATGACTCTCCATGAATTTAGGATTAATCTCTAACAGTAGGCAGACTCCTGTACTAACCTATCTCATTGACTCCCTTCACACAGAATTCTTGTCTTGATTGATACTTTGCTCCTTTGCAAGTTTATAAAATTGTCTGCAAGGATTAGCATCCTTGGTCAGTCTAGGTATTAGTTTACAAGGGCTGAAGTAACAAATTGCCACAAGTTGGGTGGCTGAAAAAGACATAAAGTTATTCCCTCTTAGTTCTGGAGGCTAGAGGTCTGAAACCAAGGTGTCAGCAGGGCCATGGTTTTCCTCTGAGAGTCTGAATGAAATCTTCCTCTTCCTCTTCCCAGCTTCTGGTGGTGGCCATTCATCCTTGGCTTTCCTTGACTTGTACCTGTGTCACTCCAGTCTCTGCCTGTTATTATATAGCATTTTCCTCTTTTTATAAGAACACCAGTCATACTGGATTAGGAAGCATCCTAACGACCTCACCTTAATTTCATTGTAGCTACAAAGACTGTATTTCCAAATAAGGTTACATTCACAAGTACCTGGGATTGGACTGCAACATGTACTTTGTGGGTCACAATTAAACCAATGCAACCTATGATATAGAAATCTGTTGAATATTCTGCTTTCAGGAAAACTGCAGAATCAAATAAACCAAATTCTCTATTCATAGAAAATCTTCTTTGATATCTAAGGCAGAATGAGTCTCTCTCTTCGCTTACTCCTAAGTCTGGCATTATAATCATGGCCGTGAGTTATGCTTGTCTATTTGTCAGTCTCCTACTCCATGGAGAGGATTTTGGAGAGTAACATGATAAAGAACAAAGATGCAGGCCTTGGAGTGAGCATCAATTTAAGTTTCAGTTTCCTCATTAACCAGGCTGTGAGGTATGCTATCTAGTTATTCTAACACTAGTCATCCATCTGCCATCATCTCTCTTCAATATTTTGTTTTTTGAGAGGGATTATTTGATTTGCATACCAAACTATCAGACTTTATGCATGACAAATTAAATTGATAATTTGAGCCTTTGGACATTATCTTCCTCCAGTATTTACTTCATTCTGGCAGGCAGCTAGACTGTAGGGATATCATATCATATAAAGATTGAGCTGAGAGGGCTGAGTGATACAGTGCATTTCTAGCTTATAATTCTGCAAAGAAAGTAGTCCTTTAGGAGTTGTAAATAAGATCCTGGGCTTTTCTTAGGGACCTTCCTCTTCATCTGAATCTTGCTTTACTATTTTGTCCTCTAAACCATGTAAGCCTCCCAGAAATTCTTACTGATTTCCATGTAATGATACATTGCATTTATTGATTTATGAATGCTGAATAAACCTTAAATTCCTGGTATGAGCCACACTTGATGATGTACTAGCCATTTTATGTACTGCAGGATTTGTTCACCAATGTTTTGCTGAAGAGACTTGTGTCTCTATTCATGAGAGATACTTACTTGCAGTTTTCTTGCAATGTCTCTATCTAGTTTTGGTATTACTATAATGCAGGCCTCATAAAATGAGTTTGGAAATATTTCTTTCACTTTTATCATTTTGAAAGAGATATAGTATTGCTTAAAAGTGATATGATTTCTTCCTTAAATATTTGGTAAAATTCATCAGTAAAATTATCTGGGCAGAGGGTTTCATTCAGTTCAGTTCAGTTTAGTTGCTCAGTCGTGTCCGACTCTTTGCAACCCCATGAATCGCAGCACGCCAGGCCTCCCTGTCCATCACCAACTCCCAGAGTTCACCCAAACTCATGTGCATTGAGTCAGTGATGCCATCCAACTATCTCATCCTGGGTCGTCCCCTTCTCCTGCCCCCAATCCCTCCCAGCATCAGGGTTTTTTCCAATTAAAAGGGTTTCATTATTATTGTTTTATTTTATATGTAAATATATGCTTACATACCTATTTTATTTTATATTCATTTTATATATATATACATGTGTGTGTGTGTGTGTGTGTGTGTGTGTGTGTGTGTATGTATTTAACCACTAATTCAAAGTCATTAATAGTTACAGGGATATTCAGTTTGTCTATTCTTCTTTGGGTTAGTTTTGGTACTTAGCTTCTATCAGTAAATAAGTCCATGACATCTAAGTTATCATAGTTATGTACATAGAGTTGTATATAGTATTCTCTTATTATCTTGTTAATTTCCATGGGAACAATGGTGACAAGGAGGGCATGGCAACTCAGTCCAGTATTCTGGCCTGGATAATCTCACGGACAGAAGAGGCTGGCAGGCTACAGTCCATAGAGTCACAAAGAGTCAAACACAGCAGAAGCGACTTAGCATGGCATAGGAGTGGTGATGATTGCTGCTTTACTTCTGATACTGATAATTCCTGTTATCTCTCTTTTTACTGGGTTACTATTTTGTTGCTGTTCTTGAGTCACTAAGTCATGTCTGTCTCCTTGCAACCCCATGAACTGCAGCACACCAGGCTTCCTTCTCCTTCACTGTCTCCCAGAGTCTGCTCAGATTCATGTGCATTGAGTCAGTGATGCTATCTAACAATCTCCTCCTCTGCTGCCCACTTCTCCTTTTGCTTACATTCTGTCCCAGCATCAGGGTCTTTTCCAATGAGTCAATTCTTCACATCACGGGGGCCAAAGTATTGGAGCTTTAGCAATAATCCTTCCAATGAATATTCAGAATTGATTTCCTTTAGGATCAGTTGGTTTGAAATGTTTGCTCTCCAAGGGACTCTCAAGAGTCTTCTCCAGCACCATGATTCAAAAACATCAGTTGTTCCAAGCTCAGCCTTCTTTATGGTCCAACTCTCACATTGGAACATGACTACTGGAAAAACCATAACTTTAAGTTTATGGACCTTGATCAGCAAAGTGATGTTTCTGCATTTTAAGACACTACTTAGATTTGTCATAGCTTTCCTTCCCAGGAACAAACATCTTTTAAATTCATGGCTGTGGTTACCATCACAGTGATTTTGGAGCCCAAGAAAATAAAATCTATCACTACTTTGACTTTTTCTCCCTCTATTTGCCATGAAGTGATGGGATCGGATGCCATGATCTTAGTTTTTTGAATGCTGAGTTTTAAGCCAGCTTTTTCATTCTTCTTTTTCACCCTCATCAAGAGGCACTTCAGTTCCTCTTTGCTTTCTGCCATTAGAGTGGTATCATCTGCTTATATGAGGTTGTTGATATTTCTCTTGTAATCTTGATTCCAGCTTGTGATTCATCCAGCCCTCCATTTCTCATGATGTACTCAGTTCAGTCATGTCTGACTCTTTGCAACCCCATGAACCACAGCATACCAGGTCTCCCTGTCTATCACCAACTCCTGCAGATTACACAAACTTGTGTCCATTGAGTCAATGATGCCATCTAACCATCTCATCCGGTCATCCCCTTCTCCTCCTGCCTTTAATCTTTCCCAACATCAGGGTCTTTTCAATGAGTCAGCTCTCTGCATCAGGTGGCCAAAATATTGGAGTTTCAGCTTCAACATCAGTCCTACCAATGAACACACCCAGGGCTGATTTCCTTTAGGATGGTCTGGTTGGATCTCCTTGCAGTCCAAGGGACTCTCAAGAGTCTTCTCCAACACCACAGTTCAAAAGCATCAATTCTTTGGCACTCAGCTTTCTTTGTAGTCCAATTATCACATCCATACATGACTACTGGAAAAACCATAGCCTTGACTAGATGGACCTTTGTTCGCAAAATAATGTCTCTGCTTTTTAATATGCTGTCTAGGTTGGTCATAACTTTCCTTCCAAGGAGTAAGCGTCTCTCAATTTCATGGCTGCAATCACCATTTGCAGTGATTCTGGAGCCCAAGAAAATAAACTCAGCGACTGTTTCCACTGTTTCCCCATCTATTTCCCATGAAGTGATGGGACTGGATGCCATCATCTTCATTTTCTGAATGTTGAGCTTGAAGCTGACTTTTTCACTTTCCTCTTTCACTTTCGTCAAAAGGCTCTTCAGTTCTTCACTTTCTGCCATAATGGTGGTGTCATCTGCATATCTGAGGTTATTAATATTTCTCCCAGCAATCTTGATTCCAGCTTGTGCTTCATCCAGCCCAGCATTTCTCATGATGTACTCTGCATATAAGTTAAATAAGCAGAGTGACAATGTATAGACTTTACATACTCCTTTTCCTATTTGGAACCAGTTTGTTGTTCCATATTCAGTTCTAACTGTTGCTTCCTGACCTGCATACAGGTTTCTCAAGAGGCATGTCAAGTGGTCTGGTATTCCCATCTCTTGAAGAATTTTCCAGTTTATTGTGATCCTCACAGTCAAAGGCTTTGGCATAGTCAATAAAGCAGAAATAGATGTTTTTCTGGAGCTCGCTTGCTTTTTTGATGATCCAGCGAATGTTGACAATTTGATCTCTGGTTCCTCTGCCCTTTCTAAACCCAGCTTGAACATCTGGAAGTTCACGGTGCATATACTGCTGAAGCCTAGCTTGAAGAATTTTTAGCATTACTTTACTAGCGTGTGAGATGAGTGCAATTGTGCAGTAGTTTGAGCATTCTTTGGCATTGCCTTTCTTTGGGATTGGAATGAAAACTGACCTTTCCAATCCTGGGACCACTGCTGAGTTTTCCAAATTTGCTGACATATTGATGTTCCTCTGCCTTTTCTAAATTTAATTTATACATCTGAAAGTTCTTAGTTCACAAACTGTTGAAACCTAACTTGACGGATTTGGGACATAAAGTTTCTAGCATATCAAATAAGCCCAATTGTATGGTAGTTTGAACATCCTTTGGCATTGTCCTTTTTTTGGATTGTAATGAATCTCTTCCAGTGCTATGTCTTCTGCTGAGTTTTCCAAATTTAGTGAAATACTGAGTGCAGCACTTTCATGCCATCGTATTTTAGGATTTTAAATAGTTTAGCTGGAAAACCATTACCTCCACTAGATTTGTTTTAGCAACCCTGTCTAGAGATTTCTTACTTTTATTTTTAAAGAACAAAATTTTTGTCCTCCTAATTTTTTTGTTTTTTTTTTT
>SJYQ01006228.1:806019-816245 GCA_006410935.1 Redunca redunca | reverse complement strand
GGAATGCAAAAGTAGGAAGTCAAGAAACACCTGGAGTAACAGGAAAATTTGGCCTTGGAATCTGGAATGAAGCAGGGCAAAGACTAATAGAGTTTTGCCAAGAAAATGCACTGGTCATAACAAACACCCTCTTCCAACAACACAAGAGAAGACTCTACACATGGACACCACCAGATGGTCAAGACTGAAATCAGATTGATTATATTCTTTGTAGCCAAAGATGGAGAAGCTCTATACAGTCAACAAAAACAAGACCAGGAGCTGACTGTGGCTCAGATCATGAACTCCTTATTGCCAAACTCAGACTTAAATTGAAGAAAGTAGGGAAAACTGCTAGACCATTCAGGTATGACCTAAATTAAATCCCTTATGATTATACGGTGGAATTGAGAAATAGATTTAAGGGCCTAGATCTGCTAGATAGAGTGCCTGATGAACTATGGAATGAGGTTCGTGACATTGTACAGGAGACAGGGATCAAAACCACCCCCGTGGAAAAGAAATGCAAAAAAGCAAAATGGCTGTCTGGGGAGGCCTTACAAATAGCTGTGAAAAATAACAAAAACTAAACACAAAGAAAGAATATTAAAAGCAGCAAGGGCGAAGCAACAAGTAACATATAAGGGAAACCCCAAACATTTAACAGCTGATCTATCAGCAGAAACTCTGCAGGCCAGAAGAGACTGGCAGGATATATTTAAAGTATTGAAAGTGAAAAATCAACAACCAATATTACTGTACCTAGCAAAGATCTCATTCAAAATTGATGGAGAAATAAAAACTGTTCAGACAAGCAAAAATTAAGAGAATTCAGTACTGCCAAACCAACTTTACAACAAACATTAAGGGGATTTATAGTCAAGAAATACAAGAGAAAAAAATATCTACAAAATCAACCCTAAACAATTAAGAAAATGACAACAGGAACATATATACCTTAAATGTGATTCGATTAATTGCTCCAACCAAATGACACAGACTGGTTGAATGAATACAAAAAGATGACCCATATACAGGCTCTCCACAAGAAACCCACTTCAGACATAAAGACACATATAGACTGAAAGTGAGAGAATGGGAAAATATATTCCATGCAAATGGGAAGCAAAAGAAAACTGGAATAGCAATCTACATATCTGACAAAATCAACCTTAAAATAAAGAAGATTACAAGAGATAAGGAAAGACACTACATAATGCTCAAGGAATCAATCCAAGAGTAAGACATAACAATTGTAAATATTTATGCACCACAAAGCTAGTGGAGGTGACGAAATTCCAGTTGAGCTATTTCAAATCCTGGAAGATGATGCTGTGAAAGTGCTTCACTCAATATGCCAGCAAGTTTGGAAAACTCAGCAGTGGCCACAGGACTGGAAAAGGTCAGTTTTCATTCCAATCACAAAGAAAGGCAATGACAAAGAATGCTCAAACTACTGCACAATTGCACTCATCTCACACGCTAGTAAAGTAATGCTCAAAATTCTCCAAGCCAGCCTTCAGCAATATGTGAACTGTGAACTTCCTTATGTTCAAGCTGGTTTTAGGAAAGGCAGAGGAACCAGAGATCAAATTGCCAACATCTGCTGGATCATAGGAAAAGAAAGAGAGTTCCAGAAAAACATCTATTTCTGCTTTATTGACTATGCCAAAGCCTTTGACTGTGTGGATCACAATAAACTGTGGAAAATTCTGAAAGAGATGGGAATACTATATGCAGGTCAAGAAGCAACAGTTAGAACTGGACATGGAACAATCCATGTCATGCTGCTTATTTAACTTATATGCAGAGTACATCATAAGAAATGCTGGGATGGAAGAAGCACAAGATGGAATCAAGATTGTGGGAGAAATATCAATAACCACAGATATGCAGATGATACCACCCTTATGGCAGAAAGTGAAGAGGAGCTAAAAAGCCTCTTGATGAATGCGAAAGTGGAGAGGGAAAAGTTGGCTTAAAGCTTAACATTCAGAAAACGAAGATCATGGTATCTGGTCCCATCTCTTCATGAGAAATAGATGGGGAAACAGTGGAAACAGTGTCAGACTTTATTTGGGGGGGCTCCAAAATCACTGCAGATAGTGACTGCAGCCATGAAATTAAAAGGCGCTTACTCTTTGGAAGGAAACTTATGACCAACCTAGACAACATATTAAAAAGCAGAGACATTACTTTGCCAACAAAGGTCCATCTAGTCAAGGCTATGGTTTTTCCAGTGGTCATGTATGGATGTGAAAGTTGGACTGCGAAGAAAGCTGAGCGCTGAAGAATTGATGCTTTTGAGCTGTGATGCTAGAGAAGACTCTTGCGAGTCCCTTGGACTGCAAGGAGATCCAACCAGTCCATTTTGAAGATCAGTTCTGGGTATTCTTTAGAAGGACTGATGTTAAAGCTGAAGATCCAATTATGTGGCCACCTCATGCGAAGAGTTGACTCATTGGAAAAGACTCTGATGCTGGGAAGGATTGGGGGCAGGAGGAGAAGGGGACGACCAAGGATGAGATGGCTTGATGGCATCACCGACTCGATGGACATGAGTTTGGGTGAACTCCTGGAGTTGGTGATGGACAGGGAGGCCTGACGTGCTGTGATTCATGGGGTCGCAAAGAGTTGGACACGACTGAGCAACTGAACTGACTGACTGAACTGATGCACCCAACATAGGAGCACCTCAATACATAAAACAAACACTAACAGACATAAAAGGAGAAATTGACAGTAACGCAATAGTAGAAGGAGAGTTTAACACCCCACTCACATCAATGGACAGATCTTCAAAACAGGAAATTAATAAGGAAACACAAGTCTTAAATGATGCATTAGATGAGATGGATTTCATTGATATCTGCAGGACATTCCATCCAAATGCAGAAGAATACACCTTCGTCTCAAGTGCACATGGAACATTCTGCAGGATAGACCACATCTTGGTTCACAAATGAAACCTCAGTAAATTTATTAAAACTGAAATCATATCAAGCAATTTCTCTGACCACAACACAATGAAACTAGATATCAATTACAAGGAAAAAGGTGTAAGAAACACAAACACATGGAGACTAAACAACACGTTTCTAAATAACCAAAGTTTACTGAAGAAATCAAAAAGGAGTCAAAAGATTTCCAGAAACAAATGACAATGAAAACACAATGCAAAACCTATTGGCTGCAGCAAAAGCCGTTCTAAAAGGGAAGTTTATATAATACTATCCTACCTCAAGAATTAAGAAAAACATAGAATAGACAACCTAACTTTACACCTAAAATAACTGGAAAAAGAAGAACAACAACAACAAAATTAGTAGAAGGAAAGTATCATAAAGATTCAAGCAGACGTAAATGAAAAAGAAATAAAACAAACAATAGTACTGATTAATAAAACTAAAAGTTGGTTATTTGGGAATATAAACAAAATTGACAAGCCTTTAGCCAGACTCATCAAGAAAAAAACACAGAAGAATCAAATCAACAAAATTAGAAATGAAAAAGGAGAAGTTACAGCAGACAATGCAGAAATACAAAGGATTACAAGAGACTATTATGAATAACTATATGGCAATAAAATGGATAACCTCAAAGAAACGGACAGATTCTTAAAAGTTCAATCTTACAAGACTGAAACAGGAAGAAATAGAAAGTTTGAACAACCCAATTACAAGCACTGAAATCAAAATCAACAATTTCCCAAAAAAAACAAAAGCCTAGGACCAGATGGCTTCACAGGAGAATTCTATCGAACATTTAGAGAAGAGCCAATCCCTATCCTTCTAAAACTCTTTCCAAAAATTGCAGAGGAAGGGACACTTCCAAACTCATTTTACGAGGCCACCATCACCCTGAAACCAAAACCAGACAAAGACAACACAGAAAAAGAAAATACAGGCCAATATCACAGATGAACATAGATGCAAAAATCCTCAACAAAATTTTAGAAAACAGAATTCAGCAACACATCAAAAAACTCATACACCATAACAAGTGGGGTTTATTCCTGGAATGCAAGGATTCTTCAATATAAACAAATCAATCCATGTGATACACCATATTAACACATTGAAAGATAAAAACCATATGATAATCTCAATAGATGCAGAAAAACCTTTGCCAAATTCAGCACTGATTTATGATGAAAACTCTTTAAAAAATGGGCAGAGGAAACTACCTAAACATAGTAAAGGCCATATATGATAAGCCTATAGCAAACGTTATTCTCAATGGTGAAAAACTGAAAGCATTCCCCCAAGATCAGGAACAAGACAAGGGTATTGACTTTCACCACTATTATTCCACATAGTTCTGCAAGTCCCAGCTACAACAATCAGAGAAGGAAAAGAAACAAAAGGAATCCAGATTGGAAAAGAAGAAGTAAAGCTCTCACTGTTTGCAGATGACATGATACTGTACATGGAAAACCCTAAAGATATCAGAAAATTACTAGAGCTAATCAGTGAGTTTAGCAAAGTTGCAGGATATAAAATCAATACACAGAAATCACTTGCATTTCTATATACTAACAATGCAAAATCAGAACAAGAAATTAAGGAATCAATCCTATTCACCACTGCAAAAAAAGAATTAAATATCTAGGAATAAACTTACCGAAGGAAACAGAAGAACTTTACACATAAAATTAAAAGATACTGATGAAAGAAATCAAAGACAACATAAACAGATGGAGAGATAGTCCATGTTCCTGGGTTGAGTTCAGTTCAGCTCAGTCACTCAGTCGTGTCTGACTCTTTGCAACCCCATGGATTGCAGAACGCCAGGCCTCCCTGTCCATCACCAACTCCAAGAGTTCACTCAGACTCACGCCCATTAAGTTGGTGATGCCATCCAGCCATCTCATCCTCTGTTGTCCCCTTTTCCTCCTGCCCCCAATCCCTCCCAGCATCAGAGTCTTTTCCAATGAGTCAACTCTTTGCATGAGGTGGCCAAAGTACTGGAGTTTCAGCTTTAGCATCATTCCTTCCAAAGAACACCCAGGGCTGATCTCCTTTAGAATGGACTGGTTGGATCTCTGGAATGGTTGGATCCAAGGGACTCTCAAGAGTCTTCTCCAACACCACAGTTCAAAAGCATGAATTCTTCAGTCCTCAGCTTTCTTCACAGTCCAAATTTCACATCCATACATGACCGCTGGAAATACTATAGCCTTGACTAGATGGACCTTTGTTGGCAAAGTAATGCTCTGCTTTTTAATATGCTATCTAGGTTGGTCATAACTTTCCTTCCAAAGAGTAAGCGCCTTTTAATTTCATGGCTGCAGTCACCATCTGCAGTGATTTTGGAGCCCAAAAAAATAAAGTCTGACACTGTTTCCACTGTTTCCCCATCTATTTCCCATGAAGCGATGGGACCAGATGCCATGATCTTAATTTTCTGAATGTTGAGCTTTAAGCCAACTTTTTCACTCTCCTCTTTCACTTTCATCAAGAGTCCTTTTAATTCCTCTTCACTTTCTTCCATAAGGGTGGTGTCATCTGCATATCTGAGGTTATTGATATTTCTCCCAGCAATCTTGATTCCAGCTTGTCCTTCTCCCAGCCCAGCATTTCTTATGATGTACTCTGCATATAAGTTAAATAAGCAGGGTGACAATAGAGAGCCTTGACGTACTCCTTTTCCTATTTGGAACCAGTCTGTTGTTCCATGTCCAGTTCTAACTGTTGCTTCCTGGGTAGGAAGAATCAAAATTGTGAAAATGACTATACTACCAGATGCAATCTACAGATTCAATATGATCCCTATCAAATTACCAATGGCATTTTTCACAAAACTATAACAAAAACTTTCACAGTTCATATGGAAACACAAAAGACCCTAAATAGCCAAAGCAGTCTTGAGAAAGAAGAACGGAGCTGGAAAAACCAACCATCCTCACTTCAGATTATACAAAACCACAGACTGCAAAGTTACAGTCATCAAGACAGTATGGTATTGGCACAAAAACAGAAATATAGACCAATGGAACAAGATAGAAAACCCACACATAAACCCATGCACCTGTCGGTACCTTATTTTTGACAAAGGAGGCAAGAATATATAATGGGGCAAAGACAGCCTCTTCAATAAATGGTGCTGGGAAAAGTGGACAGCTACATGTAAAAGAATGAAATTAGAACACTTCCTAACACCATACACAAAGATAAACTCAAAACAGATTAAAGACCTAAATCTAAGACCAAAAAATGTAAAACTCTTAGAGGAAAACATAGGCAGAACACTCGATGGCATAAATCAAAGAAGATCCTCTATGACCCACTTCCTAACAGAAATAAAAGCAAATGTAAACAAGTGAGACCTTATTAAACTTAAAAGCTTTTGCACAGCAAAGAAAACTATAAGCAAGAACAAAAGACAACCCTCAGAATGGGAGAAAATAACAGCAAATAAAACAACTGACAAAAGGATTAATTTCCAACATATTCAAGCAGCTCATACAACTCAACGCCAGAAAAACAAACAACCCAATCAAAAAGTGGGAAAACGACCTAAACAGACATTTCTCCAAAGAAGACATACAGATGGCTAACAAACCCATGAAAAGATGCTCAACATCACTCATTATTAGAAAAATGCAAATCAAAACCACAAAGAGATATCACCTTACACCAGTCAGAATGGCCCTCATCAAAAAGTCTACAAACAATAAATGCTAGAGAGACTGTGGAGAAAAGGGCATGCTCTTGCACTGTTGGTGGGAATGTAAACTGATACAGCCACTATGGAAGACGGTATGGAGATACCTTAAAAAAAAAAAAAAAAAAACCACCATATGACCCAGAAATCCCACTCCTAGGCATATACCCTGAGGAAACCAAAACTGAAAAAGACACATGTATCCCATTGTTCATTGCAGCACTATTTATAAAAGCTAGAACATGGAAGCAAGCTAGATGTCCATTGACAGATGAATGATAAAGAAGTTGTGGTACATATACACAATGGAATATTCAATTCAGTTCATTTCAGTCATTCAGTTGTGTCCAACTCTTCGTGACCACATGAACTGCAGCACGCCAGGCCTGTCCATCACCAACACCCGGAGTTTACTCAAACTCATGTGCATTGAGTCAGTGATGCCACCCAACCATCTCATCCTCTGTCATCCCCTTCTCCTCTTACAGTCCATCTTTCCCAGCATTGGGGTCTTTTCAAAGGAGTCAGCTCTTTGCATCAGGTAGCCAAAGTATTGGAGTTTCAGCTTTAACACCAGTCTTCCAAATGAACACCCAGGACTGATCTCCTTTAGGATGGACTGGTTAGATCTCCTTGCAGTCCAAGGGACTCTCAAGAGTCTTCTCCAACACCAGAGTTCAAAATCATCAATTCTTCGGCGCTCTATAGTCCAACTCTCACATCCATACATGACCACTGGAAAAACCATACCCTTGCCTAGACGGACCTTTGTTGGCTAAGTAATGTCTCTGCTTTAGAATATGCTATCTAGATTGGTCATAGCTTTTCTTCCAAGGAGCAAGTGTCTTTTAATTTCATGGCCACATTCACCATCTACAATGATTTTGGAACCCAAAAAAATAAAGTCTGTCACTGCTTCCACTGTTTCCCCATCTATTTGCCATGAAGTGATGGGACCAGATGCCATGATCTTCATTTTCTGAATGTTGATCTTTAAGCCAACTTTTTCACTCTCCTCTTTCACTTTCATCAAGAGGCTCTTTAGTTCTTCACTTTTTGCCATTATGGTGGTATCATCTGCATATCTGAGGTTATTGAAATCCTTCAATAAAAAAATTAATTAGAAAGAAACAAAGTAAAAGAAGATGGAAAACTCAAAATAAAAGTTTTTAAAAAGAAATGGAGAGAGAAAACCAAACCACTGCATCTTCACCAGAATATTGTTATCAACAGTAAATTTCACTCACTGTTAAACTAGATTTTGACCAGGTTCTGAGTCATTAAAAGCTTGGGAACTTATCATCTATCTGATTCGCCTTTGACCCTGACTAAATTATCTCAACCAAGTTAACCATGTTTAAACATTTGGTAAAATACTCCCTTACAGATGAAATGTGAGAGTCAGGGAGCACTTAAAGAGATCTAAAGAAGATGAAGTGGACTGTTAAATTCTCAAATAAAATTATAAACTTAACAGTGTATGTGTTTGGTCCTGATTGGTGTATGCGACCGGCACACTAAGCGCAGGCGGCTGTGACCAGTGCACTAAGCCCAAGCGTGGCCAAGAGGAGCTACCCAACGTCCGAGGTCAGGGGCAGAAGCTGAGAGGACCCCATGCCCGAAGGCCAGTGGCCAAGAGGAGCTACCCCACATCTGAGGTCAGGGGCAGTGGCCAAAAGTGCCACGCTGTGCTGGCACAGGAACGGCCGAGAGGAGCTACCCCGTGTCTGAGGTCAGGGGTGACAGCCAGGAGGAGCTACCCCATGTCTGAGGTCAGGGGCGACAGCTGGGAGGAGCAACCCAGCCTCCAAGGCCACGGGCGGCAGCTGTGAGGACCCATCCAGCATCCGAGGTCAGGGGCGGTGGTTGAGAGGAGCCACCTGGCACCCGAGGCCAGGGGCGGCAGCCGGGAGGAGCAACCCCAGGTCCAAGGAGCAGTGGCTGTATGGGCACAGGAGGGCATAGAGGAGCCATCCCACGTTGAAAGTCAGGAAGGGCCGCAGTGAGGAGGTACCCCTCATCCAAGGTAAGGAGGAGCGGCTGCAGCCATGAAGAGATACCCCACGCCTAAGGTAAGAGAAAACCAAGTAAGATGGTAGGTGTTGCAAGAGGGCATCAGAGGGCAGACACACTGAAACCATACTCACAGAAAACTAGTCAGTCTAATCACACTAGGACCACAGCCTTGTCTAACTCAATGAAACTAAGCCATGCCCACGGGGAAACCCAAGACAGGTGGGTCATGGTGGAGAGGTCTGATAGAATGTGGTCCACTGGAGAAGGGAATGCCAAACCACCTCAGTATTCTTGCCTTGAGAACCCCATGAATAATATGAAAAGGCAAAATGATAGGATACCGAAAGAGGAACTCTCCAGGTCAGTATGTGCCCAATATGTTACTGGAGATCAGTGGAGAAATAACTCCAGAAAGAATGAAGGGATGGAGCCAAAGCAAAAACAATACCCAGCTGTGGATGTGACTGGCGATAGAAGCAAGGTCTGATGTTGTAAAGAGCAATATTGCATAGGAACCTGGACTGTCAGGTCCATGAATCAAGGCAAATTGGAAGTGGTCACACAAGAGATGGCAAGGGTGAAAGTCAACATTCTAGGAATCAGCGAACTGAAATGGACTGGAATGGGTGAACTTAACTCAGATGACCATTATATCTACTACTGTGGGCAGGAATCCCTCAGAAGAAATGGAGTAGCCATCACGGTCAACAAAAGAATCCGAAATGCAGTACTTGGATGCAATCTCAAAAATGACAGAATGATCTCTATTCGTCTCCAAGGCAAACCATTCAATATCACAGTTATCCAAGTCTATGCCCCAACCAGTAATGCTGAAGAAGCTGAAGTTGAACAGTTCTACGAAGACCTACAAGATCTTTTAGAACTAACACCCAAAAAAGATGTCCTTTTCATTATACGGGACTGGAATGCAAAAGTAGGAAGTCAAGAAATACCTTGGCCTTGGAATGTGGAATGAAGCAGGGCAAAGACTAATACAGTTTTGCCAAGAAAATGCACCAGTCATAGCAAACACCCTCTTCCAACAACACAAGAGAAGACTCTACACATGGACATCACCAGATGGTCAACACCAAAACCAGATTGATTGTATTCTTTGCAGCCAAAGATGGAGAAGCTCTATACTGTCAACAAAAACAAGACCAGGTCTGATTATGGCTCAGATCATGAACTCCTTATTACCAAATTCAGACTTAAATTGAAGAAAGTAGGGAAAACTGCTAGACCATTCAGGTATGACCTAAATCAAATCCCTTATGATTATACAGTGGAAGTGAGTTATAGATTTAAGGGCCTAGATCTGATAGATATAGTGCCTGATGAACTATGGAATGAGGTTCGTGACATTGTACAGGAGACAGGGATCAAGACCATCCCCATGGAAAAGAAATGCAAAAAAGCAAAAGGGCTATCTTGGAAAGCCTTACAAATAGCTGTGAAAAGAAGAAAAGCAAAAGGCAAAGGAGAAAAGGAAAGATATAAGCATCTGAATGCTGAGTTCCAAAGAATAGCAAGAAGAGATAAGAAAGCCTTCTTCAGCAATCAAT
>SJYQ01006228.1:774386-799131 GCA_006410935.1 Redunca redunca | reverse complement strand
ACACACACACACACACACACACACAAAATGGAATATTACTCAGCCATTAAAAATATTGAAATAATGCCATTTGTGGCAACACGGATGGAAATAGAGCTTATCATACTGAATGAAGAAAGTCAGACAGTGCATGCATGTACCACCTGGGAAGCCAAGTAAGACAGAGAAAGACAATATCACATGCTCAGGAGGCACAGTGGTAAAGAATCCACCTGCCAATGCAGGAGCTGCAGGAAATGCAGTTTGATTCCTGGGTCAGGAAAATCCCCTGGAAGAGGAAATGGCAACCCACCCCAGTGTCCTTGCCTGCAGAATCCCATGGACAGAGGAGCCTGGTGGGCTACAGCCCATGGGGTTGCAAAGAGTCAGACATGACTGAGCAGACACACAAACACACACACATTGCTTATATGTGCAATCTTTTAAAAAATAAGGGTACAAAGGAATCTAGGTACAAAATAGAAATAGGGTCACAGGTGTAGAAAATAAACATGGTGTCCAGGGGATAAGGGAGGGGATAAATTAAGAGTTTGGGACAGACATATATCTATTACTATATATAAAATAGATAATTAATAAGAACCTACTGCATAGCACTAGGAACTCTACCCAGTACTCTATAATGGCCTATATGGGAAAGAAAATAACTAAATAAATAAATAATTTTTTAAAAATAGATGTATGTTTATGTATAACTGAATCACTTTGCTATAGAAAAACTAACCCAACAGTGTAAATCAACTATGTACCAATAAAAAAAAAATTTTTTAAGAAGCAATCCAAACAGAAGTCCTTATGGGGGATATACTTGAGGAAATGACTATGTTCCAAGTGGGATTTAGCACAGGAGAAGGCATACTTCAGGGGTTCCATAGGCACTCACGGACATGACCTGCTTCACTCCCCTCTGAACCAAGTGCCCGCACAGGCCCAGGGTGGCTTAGAGCCCGAGCCTGTGGCTGGGCACAGCTCTGTCACCTCACCCAGGCTTCCGTACCCCTTAACACTCCAGCTCCAGAGAGATCTCCCTCCCTGGGCTCACCAAACTCTCAGGGAATTAGTCCCTATGGCCTTAGAGAAGTTAAAAATCTACTTTTCCTAGTGGATTTTTTTTTTTTTTTTTCATTTTAGAAGATGACTTGTATTGATCCAAATAGAAAAACTGGGGTGTGAAATTATTTGGGGCAGAAGACTCTTTTTCACTGTCTTTAGCCTGTTCTTAGGTTCCTCTCACCATTTCCCCTACTTACCCTATTTCCGAGCCAGAGGAGCACAGGTCCCCTGCTTACTGATGCTCTAACTCTGATCTTTGATTTGCTGTTGTTGCTATTGTTATCACCGTTAAAAGTCACACACCACTTCTTGCAGGAGTTCAGGAGATTTCTGCCTCATCTTTGCTACCCCTCCACACAACAGACGAGGTTCAAATGTGGAGCATGATTCTAAATGCAACTTACTTTGCAGCTTGAAGCACAGACAAAATTCATCCAAGGTTTTGTGAGCTTATTGGGGTGGTACCTGTAACTCCACCTTTAGTTCTTCATACTTGTTGTTGTTGTTAAGTTGCTAAGTTGTGTCCAACTCTTTGTGATTCCCTGGACTGTAGCCAGCCAGGTTCCTCAGTCCATGGTATTCTCCAGACAAGAACACTGGAGTGAGTGTCATTCCCTTCTCCAAGGGATCCTCTTGACCCAGAGATTAAATCCATGTCTCTTGTATCTCCTGCACTGGCAAAGAGTCAGACATGGCGTAGTGACTGAACAACAACAAATCTTGTATTCACTCTGATTTGTAAAAGAAGGCAACTGTCAGCAAATGTTTGAATTCACTACCAGGATCACGTCATGTGGGCTGTACTCCTAAATCATCCTCACTCTAGTGTTGACATACTACCAAGCTGGAGGATCACTTGTTCAGCTTTGAGCTGAGAAACATAAACAGACATTTCTCAGTGGCACATCTTATGTCAATAACTCATATGTAGTGTTCAAAAGTGTCCAGTTCACTCTTAAGGAAAGGCATTCCAAATGGCTTGATCCAACTCACTATTTCACAACAAATAATTTGGAGAGTCTTATATTAAATGAACCAATCATCTTTTATTCTACTGTGGAATTGTCTTCCAATTGGAAATATATTGTGTTGAAGTTTTCAATATTAGTACATGTTTGCTTCGTGTTAATAAGGAAAAATACATTTTATTTTATGTCGCATATAAGCTAAGATTTCTTGGAATGCTATCATTAAAATTATTCCTTTTGAAAAGGCAAAATCCTGTTTGGATGTCACTCTCTCCTTTGAACAAAACTGGAAAGGGGGTTTCAGACAAGGTCTCAAGCCCTGCATTAGGTAATACACTGAGAAACAAACAACCCAAGTCTTAGTAGCTTGCAACAGCAAACATTTATTTCCCATCCCATGTCTGCACCTATGAATGGACTAGGACCGCAGTTCCATTCCATGTGTCCTTTCATTCAAGCACCTCAGATAAATGCACAGCCCTACCTGGGAGATCCTCATTTTTAGGGCAGAGGCAAAGAACAAGAGGCAATCATATCTGAAGCTTCTGTTTAAATATAGCATATGTGTTATTAGCTCATAGTCCATTAGTCCCAAAAAAAGTCACATGGTCTAGCCCAACATCAAAAGAGCAGGAAAATACTTTCTGCCCAGGACAAGGGAAAGGAAGAAATATTTGAAGACAATAATACAATCTATCACAGACCTTTCATAAATATTTACTTTCTTTCCCTTCTTACTCAAAATTACTCACCTGCTTGCAAGCAATAGACCCAAAAAGTCTCATCCCATAATGGCTTTAGGTACTAGGTTGAAGATCTCATGGTAGTCTCTAAACCAGGCTTAAAACAACCCACATGTACTCACATACAGTGGTGGAAGGGAACAGAATAGCTGCATTAAAAACCACCACTCATAAAGAGGAAAGATGAGAAATATTTAGCCTTCACTGGTATGCAGCAACTTTGAGAGTCTGCTGGGCAAACATCATGAGTCCCACCTTAGGGGAGCGAATGTTCCGTGGGTCCTGCTACCCATGGGCAGCATCCCAGCCCCACATCCTCTGTGACTCTGGACCCCATCCTCCAGGACACCTTCCATTAACACTATTGGATGAATCTATGGGGGGCATTCTGGGCTTCCCAGGTAGGGCTAGTAGTAAAGAACCCACCTGCCAATGCAGGAGACGTAAGAGGCGTGGGTTCGATCCCTGGATGGGGAAGATCCCCTGGAAGAGGGCATGGCAACCCTCTCCAGCATTCTTGCCTGAAGAATCTCCAGAGAAGCCTGGCAGGTCTATAGGATCACAAAGAGTTGGACACAACTGAAGCGACTTGGCATGCACGCGTGAAAGACGTTAGAGACTCTACCACCCCAGGGGAATGATCAGATTTCTCAGCCTGCTTCTTGTCCAAACAGTCTCGAAATATCACAGTCTCTTTTAATGGCATAGGACAGTGCTTTTGGCACTACAACTCTTTCAAGGATTTTAACATATTTTCCTCTCTTGGACTCTATTTTCATCTGCAGCTGTCTCCACCACACTTCTCTGATGGATGTAAGGTTTTCTCTAAACTTAATAAATGGTGCTACAGGCTTGATCAGCTCTTCCAGAATCCTGTCTCTAGGAATTGCAGCCACTCCTGTAATTTCATCTCAGCCAATGTCTTAATTAGTGGCTTTGGCTCAAAGTATTCCTCCATTTAACCTTTGACCGGTTGAAGATTAAAAACAGTCCCATTTTTCTACCCTAAAATCCCAGAATTTGAGGCTATTTTCTCTTTAGTTCCATCTTGCAAGTAGACCAGTTATTTTCTGGATTCATTTCATTTGTTAAATAGCCTGTCAAATGCAGCAAATAACAACTAACTCACACTAGGACAGTTCTGTTTAAACACCTTTCCACCTAAAGCTATAATAAGTTTATCACATAGGCTATCTGCCTCCCAAGTTATTGCTGCTGCAGAAGAAAATTCTATTATATTGATCTGATCACTCTTTTCAGTTTCCCTCAATAGTTTTTTTCCACCACCTACAGCTTTATCTAGAAGCAGTTGCCACCTATTTTTATTTTCCTACAAAGCACCCCACTCCTCATATCCATTTTTATATTACTCAGCTTGCTGCAGAAAAAACAACCCCCAAACTCCAGTGGCTAGCAATAGCACAATTCTTGCTGACTTCATGTGTCAGCAGGTGCCACTCAACTCTGAATACCAAGTAAAGTGTTAGTCGCTCAGTCATGTCCAACTCTTTGTAACCCCATGGACTGTAGTTCGCCAGGCTCTTCTGTCCATGGAACTCTCCAGGCAAGAATACTGCAGTGAGTTCTTCCCAACCCAGGGACCCAGGTATCCATTGCAGGCAGATTCTTTACCATCTGAGCCAACAGAGAAGCTCTCAGTTCTGAATACTTCGGCTCTGTTTCATGTACTATCTTCACATTCAGGGACCCAGGCTGAAGGGGCAGCCACTATGCATAAGGTATGCATTCTTGAGACAGAAAGGAAGAGCAAGAGGTATTAAATCACATTTAAAGCTTTTGCTTGAAAGTAGCATAGTTACTTCTCACATTCTGTTGATCAAGTTCAGCATGATAGAATGGGGAAGTATTTTCTCCCAGGAAGAAGGTGGAGTAAAATTTTCAGATAACAATACCATGTACCACATACATTACTGATAAACCAGAGTTGTAAAACCTCAGAGTTGTGGATATACTAGACCAACCCCAGAAAATTAGTGCAATGAGCAGGATCTTTATGAGATCAATTATATACTCATAATTCTGAAAAATAAGGAAAAGAAACCAATGAATTACTTGGCTTTGTGGCGTGCAACATCACAAAGATATGGTACCATAGTGATCAATATAACATGTTTCTATAAAACATGAAAGGAGAAGCATAAAGTTTCTTAATTTTGTACTTAATTTGTCTATTTTGTAAACCTAAAAAGTTTGTGATGAAGTGTATTTTATGTATAGTTGCACAGGCAATCCTAATTTGCTGAATTTTTCCAGTTTAGATTTGATGCAGTTAAAGACTTTGCATCACAATCAACAGGAGCTTTACGGGGGTAAATCTGCCCAGAATCATGGGGGTGCTGCTTTTTATTTCTAAACAAATCACAAACCTTAGTAAATGCAGTTATTTCCATTTGAAAACGAGCCCTGCTGGGCTGAAGCCTTCAGAAAGATGAGAGGGTGAATAGTGTCCTCTAGCGGTGAAACAAAGCTTTTCACTCGGAAATAGAACAAGGTGGGATTTTAATTTCCTCGTTTATGCTTCTTGATTTGGACCCTGAAATTGAAAAAGTAGAATTTTAGAAACGTATCGATAACATTCTAACATTCCTTTCCCCTGTGCCTGAAACTTGTTTATCTGATATTGAGAAGTACCAGACAATTCAATACTCCTCACATAGTAATAAAAGATGCTATTTAATCTTACTCTCTAATCCTTAAGCTGTCACAAATGTATATTCAATTTTATTTTTAAGAAGAAATAAAGTTTTTAACCTGGAGATTGAACTGGAGCAATCTGCAATTTAGATTTTGTTTTTATTGATTACCGGCCAGTGTAATCACCAAGAAGAAATATCTAATAAGTTTCTAACTCCCGATATTTCCAAGATGATTACACATTTTATTAATCAAGGTCGCAGTCACCTCATTTTATTGGTGTCAATGAAACCCTGATGCTTTGTGTTAATTAAGAATCACCGAGGCAATGAAACAGATATTTTAAATGCTGCTGCTGCCGCCATTTACGTGTGAGCTCCAGGTGCCCTCTGCTGGAAAAAAAAAAAAAAAAAGTGGGTGAAAAAGCCGCTTCTGTTCAGTTCTGGTTCAGCTGTCTCCTGCTGACTTTCTATTCGAGCTAAAACTCCATTAAAAAAAAAAAAAAAAAAGATATAAGCATTCAACTCATGTAGAGATACAGGATCGGGCCTTATATTAAAATCTTGGAAGAAAAATTCATTACGGCTTTACTTTACGAATAATGTTCAAACACTGGACTTTTCTTCATTACTCAAATCTCATTTCAAATATGACTGCCTCTTGAGAAATTAGAAACTATTGGCACCCCACTCCAGCACACTTGCCTGGAAAATCCCATGGACGGAGGAGCTTGGTGGGCCGCAGTCCATGGGGTCGCTAAGAGTCGGACATGACTGAAGCCACTTAGCAGCAGCAGCAGCAGCAGCGTAAAACAAATGATGGTCAGATTCTTAATACTTCGTATCAACTTAACAGTGTAAATATAGAGTGAACTATATTCTTTTTTCTTTTTAGCACTTAGACATGTATTTCTTCTTTCCACTAATAGAGCTAGAATCTAACTTACATGGTTTTCGTCCCCTGAAGAGGAATGCTCTGTTCAAGTGCTTGAGCTGGTCTGCTCTCCGAAGTACCAAGGCAGTGTGTCCACTGTATAGCTGAAAACGCCAACATTTACAGTTACCAGCTCAAGTTTTAGAGTTGACAGTTAGCAGTATGGTCTTGGAGTGAAGCAGGGGTTGCTATTTTTTAATTTATTTTGGTATTCAGTAGTCAAAAAACAATGCTCTGGTATTGGCAGGGGCAATTCATTAATCCCATTGGTTAGACTTCTGTTGGAATGGGATCTTGCCCTTATAAAGCCTAGTCTGTATTACTTTTTTAAAAATTTCTCCTTCTCCTACAGTCTCTCTAAGCTCTGAAATACCTAAACTTATTTCCTGGAGTTCCAAAAAAATCAATCTTTAAAAAGAAAATTAAAGACAAACAGAATCTGTGTTCCCTGAACTAAGAAGCAAAACATCTTTCATCTGCAAATACCTTTCTCTTGAGTATTATGAGTTTTACCAAACCATGAGATCATAAGCTAGCAGAAATGGAAAGTATAATGAACTTCCTCCATGAGTTGTTGTTCTGTTTTGTTGAGTTTAGTTGCTTTACAATGTTGTGTTAGTTTCTGCTATAGAGCAAACTGAATCAGCCAATTGAATCCCCTCTTTGGGGGATTTCCTTTCCATTCGGCTCACCATATAGCATTGAGTGGAGTTCCCTGTGCTTTACAGTAGATTCTCATTGCTGCTGCTGCTGCTGCTGCTGCTGCTGCTGCTAAGTCGCTTCAGTCGTGTCTGACTCTGTGCGACCCAATGGACAGCAGCCCACCAGGCTCCCCCATCCCTGGGATTCTCCAGGCAAGAACACTGGAGTGGGTTGCCATTTCCTTCTCCAATGCATGAAAGTGAAAAGTGAAAGTGAAGTCACTCAGTCGTGTCCAACTCTTAGCGACCCCATGGACTGCAGCCTACCAGGCTCCTCCATCCATGGGATTTTCCAGGCAAGAGTACTGGAGTGGGGTGCCATTGCCTTCTCTGAGATCCTCATTAGCCATCCATTTTATACATAGTAGTGTGCATATGTCAGTCCCAATCTCCCAATTCATGCTACACCATTTCCTTCTTTGGTGTCCATGCATTTGTTCTCTACATTTGTTCTCTATTTCTGCTTTACAAATGGGTTCACTTGTACCATCTTTCTAGATTCCACATATATCCATTAATATACAACTGCCATTAGTTTTTAACTATTTCATAGTGTTAAAGTATGAGTAATATAATCTGAAATATGATTACTGTTGTAGATGTCACTTTTCTGCCATAAAAATGTTACAGGTTTTTCCCCAGAATTCCTATGTTGAAGTCCTAAACCCCTCCGCAGTTCATCAGAATGTGAGTGTATTTGGAGATGAGATCTTGAGTTGAAAGGTCAGTAAGATGGATTCCAATACCACATGGCTGGTGTCCTTATAAGAAGAGGAGATTTCAACATAGTAACACACAAAAGAAGACCACATGAAGAAACATGGAGAGGATGGCCATCTACAAGCCAAGGCAGGAAGCCTTGGAAGAAGTCAATCTTGCTGAAATATTGATCTCAGACTTAACCTCCAGAATTGTGAGGAGATAAATTTCTATTGTGTAAGCCTCTCACTCTGTGCTACTTTGTATGGCAGCCCTAGCAAACTAATGCAAGAAGTGAACTTAGTGTATTTCTGGTTCTATAACATCAGGACAGGGATTCCAAAGCTTCTTTTAGCCTTTTATTCGAGTTTTTTTGCCTCATGGTTGACAATCAGCTAATACAGCTCCAAGCTTCATGTCTACATCCAAGAGAGGAAAAGATGGAGTAAAATGCTCTTCTTTCTATCAAAAACTAAAAGATGTGACTTATTATTTTTTACATGGACTCTATTATGTCAAGTATCAGAAAACTCAAAGAAGGTTAAACCCAAAAAGCATTGGCTCAAGAATGAGAAAATTCAGGGGTAATGCCAATTTCAGGCTGACCAGATTCACCAATGAAATGATGTTATCTGGAGTGAGATTCTCTCTCTCTTTTTTTTAAATCTATTTATTTTTTTATTAAAGGATAATTGCTTTACAGAATTTTGCTGTTTTCTGTCAAACCTCAACATGAATCAGCCATAGGTATACATATATCCCTTTCCTTTTGAACCTCCCTCCCAGGTCCCTCCCCATCCTACCCCTCTAGGTTGATACAGAGCCCCTGTTTGAGTTTACTGAGCCATACAGCAAATTCCCGTTGGCTATCTATTATACATATGGTAATATAAGTTTCCATGTTATTCTCTCCATACATCTCACTCTCTCCTCCCCTCTCCCCATGTCCGTAAGTCTATTCTCTATGTCTGTTTCTCCATTGTTGCCCTGTAAATAAACTTCAGTGCCATTTTTCTAGATTATGTATATAGGTGTTAGAATATGATATTTATCTTTCTCTTTCTGACTCACCGCACCCTGTCTAATAGGTTCTAGGTTCATCCACCTCATTAGAACTGGTGGTATGGAGATTCCTTTAAAAACTAGGAATAAAACCACCATATGACCCAGCAATCCCACTCCTAGGCATATACCCTGAGGAAACCAAAATTGAAAGAGACGCATGTACCCCATTGTTCATTGCAGCACTATTTACAATAGCTAGAACATGGAAGCAACCTAGATGTCCATCAACAGCTGAATGGATAAAGAAGTTGTGGTACATATACACAATATAATATTACTCAGCCATAAAAAGGAATGCATTTGAGACTCTCTTTTGATTTGTCTTTTACTGTACTGCCTTTCCTCTCCTGCTTCTCAGAGCTATTCATAGATATTCCAGGCTTTTTCTTCATGGCTATAAGATGGCTACTGTAGCTCTCACCTCACATTTTTTCAAGATCTGTCTAGCAAGAAAGAGTTCCTACCTCCTGTTATCCATGGGTAAGAAGACCTATATGCTTCTTCCTTTGGCTCATCCTCCTGGCCTGATTATCTAGAAAATTTCACACTCTTGTCATAACCCAAGCACTAAGAAGTCTGTGTTCACATAATAATGAGATGACATCAACATTTTAAAGAGTAAATAACTTGTCTTTATTGAGCATATATTTTGTGCCAGGCTTGGTTCATCATCAGCTTGAATCATCACACAACTTAATGCAATAATAATGATTATCCTACTTCAAAAATATTATCAAGTATTTATTTACCTTTAAATAACTAATCTTAAATAAGTCAAGTAAGTTGGCACAGATTGGTGAGGTAGAAAACAGAGCCAGAGGATTTCATAACGTTTCTGTCTAACCCTAGAATCATCATCTTCTTCACCAGTTAGCTCCACTTGAATCCATATTGTTTTCACAAAGCATGAACAGCTGTAGCCTTTAATCTCCATTTCAAGAACCTCCTCTGCCATATCTTCTGCCCACAGTCACCCAATTTCTGCTTGCTAGGATTAAGCCTCTCATCTATTCTTCAACTGAAAGGCTAATTGCTAACAAGTAAATACTTGTCCCACCTTCCCCAGTCACTCTCCTTTTAGCAAAGAAAGACCTTCCCTTATTCAGCAAGGAGAATCATTTGAATTCTATGTAGTCACTCAAGCTTTGCCCTTTACAAGCTTATCCATATTTTTTAACCTCTCTGATTTTTTTCTTCTTCATCATGCAGTTTTACTTTCCTTGAAAAATAGTTAAGAGTCAGTCCTTAAAATATGCTGGCGATGCAAAACACTTGAGAATAAATAGCGGTTCTACCACTAGATAAGGATCAAAATGAGGCCCTATTTTACATTGTATTGCCTTCTTTTCACCAAAGATATATTTTTAGTGCAGAGGTCCGGTGAGGTCAATAGCACCTCTGTGCTTAAATCAGAAGCTTGCTCATATTATCAGTGGCAAGCAGAGAGAGTATGACGCTGAGTGCAATCACAAAGAAACTCGAAAGATATGCACCCTGTTTCTTTAGAGACCGAAAATCAAGAGGCTACACAATCATATTTGACAGATGCTGCTCTCAAGGCCACATCAGCCAGGAGGCATAATCTGGAAAATGAAATGTTAAAATGTAATTTAGCTTCATCTGAAGATTTGCAGGATTTCTTTCTGTTCTCCATCTGCACCCCCAACTTCCTTCTTAAGGAGAAGTGCCCTTCCTCTGACATCCTTAATAACCCTTAATATGTACCTTAATGAGTACATAAACCTCATCGTATCACTGTTGTCATTTATGGAAGTTGTGTGTGTGTGTGTGTGTGTGTGTGTGTGTGCGCGCGCACGTGCACGCTCAATTGTTTAGTCGTGTCTTACTCTGTGACCCCAAGGACTGTAGCCTGCCAGGTTCCTCTGTCTGTGGAATTTCTCAGGTGAGAATATTGGAGTGGTTGCCATTCCCTTCCCCAGGGGATCTTCCCAACCCAGCCATCTAACCCATGTCTCCTGTATCTCCCGCAATGACAGGCGGTTCTGTACCACTAGTGCCAGCTGAGAAGTGTCAGCCCCTGTAGACTGAGTGTCTCAGGAGTGCGGAGCCTACATCTTATTCATTGCTTTGCAAGCCATGTCTGGCACAGCGCCCAATAAGCAGCACTTAGCGCATGTCTGTGGTTTGAAGGGGGAAATGCTGCACAGAAACGGTGGCTAGTCCTCAGTGTCCTCTGTGAGCACTTCTCCTCCACCCACTGCTGCTGCTGCTGCTGCTGCTGCTAAGTCGCTTCAGTCGTGTCCATCTCTGTGCGACCCCATAGACGGCAGCCCACCAGGCTCCCCCATCCCTGGGATTCTCCAGGCAAGAACACTGGAGTAGGTTGCCATTTCCTTCTCCAGTCCACCCACTGAGACTGCATCAAATAAACTTCAAGAGAATCTCCCCCTCAGGGGACAAAGGTCCCTGCCTACCAATGCTGAACTGGAAGGAGTTGCCAGGACTGTTTCCAAAAGTTTCTATACCAGTCTTGTCAACAATAAATTTGATGTCAGGCTCTGAGACTCACTGGCTGAGATGACAACTTTCCAAGAAGTAAAACTCTCAGCTGCTGCTTTGGGATTGTGTTTATTTGTTATTTGTTTCCTACTCCCCAACCCTGGCACCCTGACAAACCAGAGAGGGCTCTCCTTCCCCCTTCCTTCACTTCATCTGGGTGTGTGTGTGCTAAGTCACTTCAGTCATGTCTGACTCTTTGTGAGTATGGACCGTAGCGCACCAGCCTCCTCTGTCTTTGGGATTCTCCAGGGAACAGTACTGGAGTGGGTTGCCATGCCCTCCTCCAGGGGATCTTCCTGATCCTGGGATTGAACCCACATATCTTATGTCTCCTGCATTGGCAGATGGGTACTTTATCATGAGTGCCACCTATACAGAGGTTGGCAAAGGCCACATGAAATATTTTCCACAAAACTCTTCTACCCAGAGATCCCTCTTATCCTTTGGGTCATACATCTCCCCCTACTGATTCTATAGGCAGAATTTTATTTGCAGTGCATATTTTACACTGGAAAATTTACTATAAATAAATAGGCATGGGCAGAATATGGGCTTCCTCAGAATATAGGCTTCTTTATTTAGCAATAAAGAGTCCACCAGCAATACAGGAGAGGCAGGAAATGCAGGTTTGATCCCTGGGCTCAGGAAGATCCCTCCGAAAAGAAAATAATAATCCACTCCAGCATTCTTGCCTGGAGATTTCCACAGAGTTGCCTGCCATGCTGCAGTCCATGAGGTTGAAGATTCAAGAATATGGATTATTCAAGACAATTACTAACTGTGGCAGGGAACCTAAACCTGGATGGTAGGGGCTGTCAAAACTTATTAGGAGGCTGTAAAGTGCATCTGAGATTTCTTTCAGGGCAGAGACCACCTTGTCCACTCATGCTTGTCATGCTGCTTGGCACAAGGTAGGCACCCAGTCAATATCTCTTGAATAAGTGAATGAAGACTCGAATACTGCCTTGTAGTAAAGGTTCATTAAGCCTCAAATAACCATTATTCACCCATCATTTTTGAGGAAATTTGTGTCTACATGTTCTTGAGAATTCTGAAAGTAAGATCCAGAAGACTACATGATGATGGTTCAAGATCTCTGATCTTCAGTTCCCTGTAGGAACAGTCAGAAACGAATCGCCAGTTGATGTCAGATGCAGAATGCAGGATGCTTGGGACTGGTGCAAGGAGAGGACCCAGAGGGATGGCATGGGGTGGGAGGTGGGAGGGGATTCATGTNAAGAAAGAAAGGGGAAGAAAGGGAGGGAGGGAGGGAGGAGGGAAGGAAAGACAAGGGAGGGTGAAGCATGTGCCTCAGGTTGATCTAGTAACAAAAAAAATTTTTTTAATTAAATTTTAAAAAGAGAGCATAGACTCTGAAACCAGAGTGCTCGCACTAAAACTAAATAAAACACTTAGTAGCTCCATGACTTTGAACAAAGCTATTAGCCTCTCTGCAACTCTCCCCTTCATAATAGGCATAGTAAAAACGATAGTGCATGTGCCACAGGGTTGTACAAGGACTATTACATAAGTTACTATACATAAAACACTTAGAGTTTTGCCTGGCCAACTGTAGGTACTCAACCAGAGTTTACAAATACTATAGTGTGTGAAGCTCACTCTGCACCCCACAATTGACCTTAATTGGGTTTCAATAAATGTTTTATACATTAAATTATTGCGCAGAGAGAGGCTATCCCCTTGAGAGTGAAGGATGGAACTTTCTCATTAGTAGGAATAAAATTTTTCCCCATCTATCATTGTTTTAAAAAAGTAGCTACAGGACAAGAAAAGAAAACGCAAAGGGCAGGTCTTGATCTAGTCAACTGAAGAAATATTCAGTCACAATGGATAGCTCACTGTTAACAATATTTTTTTAAGCTTTATCTCTCTCTCTCTCTCTCTTTTTGACCATGGCACACTGCATGTGGGGTCTTAATTCCCCAACCAGGGACAGAGCTTGCACTCCCTGCCCTGGGAGCACAGTCTTAACCACTCGACAGTGGTTCTTAACCACTGAGCAAGTCCCCAGCTAACTGTTATGTTAGTCCCTAACACCAGAACAAAATAACCAGTAGTAATAAAAATAACAACTATCATTCACCTTTCTAACTGGACATGTGTTTACTTCAATTCAACCTTATAAAGTAGGAGGCTGCTCTCTGGCGGGAGAGTCAGTGCCATGTACAAGATCTGTATTAGTCAAGGTAGGATCAGTTTTCTTGTGTTTTAAACCCTCATAGGCTTAACACAAACCCAGTTTATTTCTCACTCACATTATGTGTCCCTTGGGATCAGCAGGAAGCTGTGCTCTCCACACCTACCATTAGCTGCACAATATGAAACATGCAGCTCCCTTATTTCTGCAGCAGCAAAAGGGGAAGTACATATGGGGCTTTCTGTGCTTCAGGCCAGGAGTGACCATGTCCTATTTATTCAGCCCTGCTCTTTTTTTGATGTGGACCACACTTTAGGAATCTCTGAAATTTGGAGTGCCACGTCAGTGCCTGGGACTTGGCTAGGGCTGGCAGTGTGGTCCAGGATGTTCTCAACCCAGACAGGACCTGCAAGGGCCCTAGCCCTCAGTGCTCCTCTGGGAACTTTCTGGCCCTGTATCCCACACACAGAATCAACCAGATGTCCCAAGGAGCCCTGAGACCTGTGCGCACGGAAGCATCCTGGTACCATGAGTCTGGCTCTGGTTCCAGGAGGCCAGTCTGGTGCAGCAGACACTACTCCTGCTGGCTAGCAGGATCTTACAGCAGAGCAGGCTGCTGGAATGGTGATGGCACATTCATTTGTGGTGATTCTCACTCACATTGGACAAAAAATGTGTTCTGAGCTACCATCTTTTCTCCCCACCATCCCTTGGGCTTAAACATGTTATGGGCCTTTATGTCAGCTCTGTCTGTGTTCAGTTCACAATGTCGTCTCCAGTGTACAGGACCCAAGGGTGGCAGCAGGCGTTCTTACTCTGTACCTCCCACTCTGCCCTGCAGCACAGATACCACCCCTTTTGAAGGCTCTGCGTCATGTGACAGAGTCAGGAGGAAGTGGTATATGTCTTTTTCAAGGGTAAAATTTTAGATCACTACTCTTTGATATCAGTGGACTTTTTCAACTGAGGTTTTCTTTTGCTTCCAATTATGGCAGCAATGCCATATTCATCTGAGTCTGTCTGAAGCAGTGCCAGACAAGGAACCAGACATTCCCTGTGTGAATGGGACTACTCCTCTCACTCTGCCCAGGGGCCTCTTCTCCCTGCTGGTGTCAGTGTGTGGAATTCAGGGATGCTGTCAGCAAATATTTTGAAAGAGATCACATTCTAGAAATGCAAGGAGTGCATCCTTAAAGGCTGAAAAGAAGACATGGCTGGTAGGTGTGATGCAACTTACTTCCACTGTAACATTTTAAACAGTACACTCAACATGACCAAAACTGAATTATCATTCACATTTCCTTTCATACAGGGTCCACACTTACATGTGTGTTCATCAACAGAAAAGCCTAGCAACAACCTTTGAGAGAATCATTAGAAGCCAGTATTCAGAAGCAGCAGAATAGGTAATGCAGTGTCAGAAAAGATGGTGTAACCAGCATGAAACACAGGGAATTAGAGAAGCACAGAAGCAGAAAGATCTATATTGTTTCAAGACAAAAGTTTCCAAATAGCCATAGCCTTGTAACAATGATGGTGCCGTCTTTTACCCCTAGTGGGAGATATGAAATTAGCCAGAAATGGTGCATTTGATGATAAAGAAGTCCAAAAGATGATTCTTGATCTTGAATGGAAAGAGATGGTTCCTGGACACTACAAAAATCTTTATTTGCCCTGATTGAACAATAATCAAATACACAGGTATTTCTTCTATAACCACTAGTCTCAGTCTTCATTGATCAATAATTATACTTACATGACCCCATGACTGTGTAATATATATTTAGATTGAATTATATAGGCAGGAGTCTTGATAATAATTTTTGCCCAGGATCACCCCACACCCTGAGTTGATCCTGCTTTCATTCACAAACCATTGATCAGAACTAATCTTGTGGCCTTACCCAACTGCAAGGGGGATAAAAGTATATCCTGAGAACCCAAAATGAGAGGAAAACCATATATGATGGACACTAGTAATCTTTGACACAGGAACTGGCAAGGATAGAGCTGACCTGGGTTTTCCAAGAATTGCCATGTTTTAGCAATTAAAAGTTGCTTCCTACAGGCTTCCCTGGTAGCTCAGTGGTAAAGAATTCACCTGCCAGTGCAGGAGATGTAAGAGATGTGAGTTCAATCCCTGGGTTAGGAAGATCCCCTGGAGAAGGAAATGGCAACCCACTCAGGTATTCTTATCCTGGAGAATCCCATGAACAGAAGAAACTGGTAGGATACAGTCCATGGTGTCACAAACAGTTCAGTTCAATTCAGTTCAGTCATTCATTTGTGTCCGACTCTTTGTGACCCTATGAATCGCAGCACACCAGGCCTCCCTGTCCATCACCAGCTCCCGGAGTTCACTCAGACTCACGTCCATCGAGTCCGTGATGCCATCCAGCCATTTCATCCTCTGTCGTCTCCTTCTCCTCCTGCCCCCAATCCATCCCAGCATCACAGTCTTTTCCAATGAGTCAACTCTTCGCATGAGGTGGCCAAAGTACTGGAGTTTCAGCATCAGTCCTTCCAAAGAAATCCCAGGGCTGATCTCCTTCAAAATGGACTGGTTGGATCTCCTTGCAGCCCAAGGGACTCTCAAGAGTCTTCTCCAACACCACAGTTCAAAAGCATCAATTCTTCGGCGCTCAGCTTTCTTCACAGCCCAACACTCACATCCATACATGACCAAAGGAAAAACCATAGCCTTGACTAGATGGACCTTTGTTGGCAAAGTAATGACTCTGCTTTTGAATATGCTGTCTAGGTTGGTCATAAGTTTTCTTCCAAGGAGTAAGCACCTTTTAACTTTGTGGCTGCAGTCACCATCTGCAGTGATTTTGGAGCCCAAAAAAATAAAGTCTGACACTGTTTCCCCATCTATTTCCCATGAAGTGATGGGACCGGATGCCATGATCTTCGTTTTCTGAATGTTGAGCTTTAAGCCAACTTTTTCACTCTCCTCTTTCACTTTCATCAGGAGGCTTTTTAGTTCCTCTTCACTTTCTGCCACAAGGATGGTGTCATCTGCATATCTGAGGTTATTGATATTCCTCCCGGCAATCTTGATTCCAGCTTGTGTTTCTTCCAGCCCAGCGTTTCTCATGATAATAAGCAGGGTGACGATATACAGCCCTGACGTACTCCTTTTCCTATTTGGAACCAATCTGTCGTTCCATGTCCAGTTCTAACTGTTGCTTCCTGACCTGCATATAGGGTTCTCAAGAGGCAGGTCAGTTGGTCTGGTATTCCCATCTCAGACCCTTCTTTATCCCACAGCTGTTCTAAAGCCTATTCAAAAGTTAAACCCTTATTATCATATGTGAAATAGATCACCAGTCCAGGTTCAATGCATGAGACAGGGTGCTCAGGGCTGGTGCACTGGGATGACCCATAGGGATGGGATGGGGAGGAACGTGGGAGGGGGGTTCAGGATGGGGAACACATGTACACCGTGGCAGATTCATATCAATGTATGGCAAAAACCACCAGAATACTGTAATTAGCCTCCAATTAAAATAAAACAAAGTTAAGCCCTTGCCTACACTGTGCTGCACCACAGTTTCATGCAATGCTGACAGCATAAATATGACAGAAGTCAGAGTTCCCAGGACTGTAAGGAGCAATCCGCAGGTGTATCAGCTGTATCTCTGGACAGAGTGGAGATGAGGATTCCAAAGCCAGGCAACTAAGGAGACAAAGAAATGACAGAACGGATAGAAAAAGAACTGATACAGAAATTTCTAGATAATTTCCTACAGACACTAGAGGAAAGAAGAGAACCTCTAAGAGAGGTCTGAGGTCCTGATGGGGAATGGGACTGACAGTCATTATAAACTGCAGTGCACTTGCCTCAAAGTATCCGAAATTCGAATTTGAATACTTGTCTCCTCTTCAGAGTTTTGGTCTACGGTTCAGTTCCTCAAAGCTGGATCTGACACCTAGGCTCGTTCACCTTTATAAAGGTAACTCCACTAAAGTTACTGTGGGCATCATAAATGTGAAGTTATCTTTTTCCGTGATCTTTACAGTTTTTGAAAGATTTTTTAAAATAAATGATGGCCTTTGAACTTTGATCATTAGGAATGTTAACAGCTGGTAAATAATATATTTGGGGGAGAGTGAACTTCTTGGATCTCCCTCAAACCTCAACATTTGTGTACTTCTTCATCAGGATGGCACCTACTACATGCAGCCATCACAAGACGGTTGGGGCAGACTGATCCTGCCCCATAGTATCAGATCTGTTCATCTTCCTTCAGAGCCTCGTTTTAGGCTTTAACATGGGCTTACTGATACTCTAGAGACACAGAGCAACATGCCTCAGTGGTGCTGATGGCTTGGAGAAATTCAGGCCATCACAATAATTCGATGGGAAGTAACTCCTTGGATGAAAGGGAGAAAGGTGAGGGAGCAGGGGCAGAGAGTGCAAGATGGGAGACCAAAGGAACTGGTGCTGATGTCATGAAGCAAGCTTCATGGGAGGAGGTTGCACAGAAGGAAAAGAGAAGTTTGCATATTCAGGAGAAATTCCTGTATGTAAAAGTGAAATGTGTGTAACAAGGGAATAAAAGTTAAATGGGGTGGGGCGGGGGGGCACGTGAAATCAATAGATAGCAGTGTCTGCAACTTTAAAATTTGCTATTTAGCTCCAAGTTCAAGTCTTATGACCAGCTAGAATTCAAGCATCCCTCTGGTACATAAAATCAATGAAAGGAAGAAAAATATTCTGTTCTTCACTACAGCAAAATTAGCATGTGAAATTAACTTTGAAAAGTTTCAGGGCAGGCATAGTGTCCAAGAGGAAATGGGCTTGAGACCAACTCAGTGGAAAGACTGGTGATTGAGAGAAGGTAGAATTTCAGGAGGTGAGTGAAGGCAGCAGAGCAAGTGTTCATTCATCTATTCAACAAATTTACTTTTTAATAACTTTGGGGGGAGGCTTGCTGCATCTTGATTGTAACGCACGGGCTTCTCTAGTTGCGCCATGTGGACTCCAGAGCACACAGGCTCAGTAGTTGTGGTGCATGGGCTTAGATGCCCGTGAAACATGGGATCTTAGTTCCCCAACTAAGGATCAAACCCATGTCCTCTGCCTTGGAAGGTGGGTTCTTAACCACTGGACCCCCAGTGGAGACTCCAACAGAATTTATTAAGTATCTGTTAGGCAGTATGCTAGATGGAGAATACATAGAAATATATAAAATATAGCCTCTCTCTCAAGGAGCCTCTGTGTGGAGTGGATGAGAGACTGACAGGTTAACTCTAATTATAATATAGTAGGGAAATCATAGAACATAGAGAAGTATTGATCAATCTTATGTAAACAATTTCTTCTGTTCATTTTCAGAACTACAGGAGTCCTTAAGAGTTCCGAGAATGAACTGTGTACTTCGGCAAGATATATGAGACTTCCCTCCCACCACCACTCAAAATCTCTCTCTGCCACCAGCTACCCCATTTTATTTGATAGAATTGTGTTTGCAAAAAGTAAATGACTTAGTTAATTTATGCTCTCATCTAATTCTGCATCTCTCATCAAGTCTTCAAGTACTATCCTATAAGCAATGTTGCTGCAGAAACTTTATCAGAATATCATAGAGGAAATTATATTCTAACAGTAAGGCTGCCAAAGATAATTTACAGCAGAATAGTATTGACTGTCAATTCCTCTCAATAAAATCTGTGGACCAGTAACTTTGATAGAATCTTTAAAATGGCTCAAAATGAGAAATTAAGGCAGAGTATTGGTAGGGCTTCAAGATCTCGGTTGAGTAGTTTTATGGTGGTCTTGCAAATGGAAACTGGTTGAAACTGGTCAGAGTTTAATCATTATTGTTCTAATCATCCAAATGCTTCTACCAAGATGCATTGAGGTAGGGTGTCTTGATGGGCAAGCTATTAGTCCTGTTAAGTAAGCTGTTTCAATGATTTACTTTTCTTTTTGACTTTTCTTTTTTCCGTGAGCAAGCATTTCTTAAAGCAGATAACCAACTTATTTTTACCTGGTCCCAGCACCAATTCACATAAGAACAAGACACAACATTTAGTCCCAGTATTATACAGTACGGAGACAAAAAAAAATTTGATTTCAGTTCTTAGTAGTCACATAATTTCTTTTGAACATGTTCCCATTTAACAAGTAAAATTCCCAGGCTAAAATGGATTAGAAGGACCATTATTCAGGTTAATATAATATCTATCCTGCCATTGTTAGTCACAGTGAATAATTAAAAATTAAATATAGATAAAATTAAGAAGTATAAATAAGGGAAGAGCACAAAAGTACTATCTTTTCAGTAAAGTCCAATATATTACAAATACTCATCTGGACAAAAGATTGTGATGAAGAATAAATGCAAAAGATCAGTAGATATCACTAATCACCAATAAAATTTCTGAAGTACAAAAATAATCATAACACTTCACTTTCTATGAACACATCCTATTTCTTCATCCAAATGTCCTAAAATGTGATTTTTATTGTCTGGCCTCAGCTTCATCACCTACAATAGTTTACTCTCATACATAAAGTTCTTTCAACTATGCCTGTTTTTTTAGACCTTTGAACACACTCTTGCTTCTGCCTGCAGTGTCTTACTCTTCTTTCCCCAGCCACCTGGATAATTTCCATTTATCTTTCAACAATGAATGTAAGTGGAACATATTTAAGAAAATGTCATGACACCGCCTGGTTATGTTCGGTGGCACTCCACTTTGACCCTAAAGTACCCCCTAAGTTTCTGACTCCCTACCAGATTTCACAGCGGGTTATGTTTGCTATTCAGCTTGCCTCTAATATCAACTAAGAGCTAAGGACTATGCTTTCTTCATCCTGATATTCTTCTGTGCTTCGCAATATGACTTACACTTTTTAAAACTTTTATGTTGTATTGGGGTATAGCCAGTTAACAATGCTGGACAGTTGCAGGTGAACATCAGTGGAACTCAGCCATCCATATCCGTGCATCCATTCTCCTCATAACTCCCTCCCATCCAGGCCACTGCACAACACTGAACAGAATTCCATGTGCTATACAGTAGGTCCTTGTCAGTTATCCATTAAAAACATATCAGTGTGTACATGTCCATCTCAAACTATACCTATTTTTATTAAACTATTTCTATTGAATGTAGTTGGAGAGTTTACACCTGTATAAAAGGATATTGACCAAAATGGGTTTAAGTGAATCCTCATATTGTAGTAAATATGCTTTGCATGTGTGCTTTATATTTTGAAGATTTTTCCAAATTATTTCTTTAAAAGATACTATGGAACTTTCTGAATTGTCATAAACCAAATGGAAAAGTATTGATTTGAGAATACTGAAGTTTACTCCTTATGCCTATCATGCCTTAGCCCACAGGGCTCTTTGTCAATCCAGAACAGTCAATTCTAATTAGGGCAAATTCAGATATTCAGCCTACCCAAGCAAGGGAAATGACAATATCCAATTTGGAGGATAAATCTCTCGAGCTTCAGGAAATATTATCAAGGCTAAGCAATCAATACACTGACAGTAAAAATAAAGACACACAGAACCACAAACCAGACCTCGAGTAAAGGACAATTACTAGATAAGATTGCCCAGGAAGTAATCATAAAAGATCTTGTACCAATCGTTCAGTAATATCTTAGAGAATTTAGTAGTCCATTAGACATAGCTTAGATAGACACTTTCAGTCCTATTAATTATATATGAAATATTTTTAAATGACAACAAACAGGTACCTATAATTATGAAACAACTTACATCCTCAGGTTTAGTGGTGTTAGGTTTTATCTTTAAAAGCTCTGTAAAGTCTCTGTCTGTGTGTGCCATGTGTGTGCTCAGTAATGTCCAACGCTTCATGATCCCATTGACTGTAGTCCACTAGGCTCCTCTGTCTGTGGAATTTTTCCAGGCAAGAATACTGGAGTGGCTGTCATTTCCTACTCCAGGGCATCTTCCTGACCCAGGGATTGAACCCACATCTCCTGTGTCTCCTGCATTGGCAGGCAGACTCTTTACCAGTAGTGCCACCTGGGATGCCCTGTAAGGTCTGATGAGGGTGAATACTTTATAGCCATAGATAACTTACCTGTCTTCACTTTCCTTGGCCCCAGTCAGCTCTGGGCACTAGTGCCCTTCATCCATAGGCTCACTTTTGTCTGATTCAGCAAGAAGACATGAGCAGAGAAAGAAATAACATCTGAAATCTGGCATGAGTCCAGGTTGGGGAGAGAGGGCTCTGTCTTTACTGGCCACATGCCCAGTCCATTGCCAATCTTCCACCTCAGATCCTGAGTAGTAGCCCTGTTTTCTGTATAAACAAGAGTCTTTCCTGGAATCCCAGCCCACTCGCAGGAGTCGTTACAATGCATGGGCCTTGAGAATACTCGAGCACCAGGAGTACTCCTTTAGATGCTATCTACACACTGAAGGTTCACCTAAAACCTCACTCTATGAAACATCACTGGATATTGTTTTATGCATCTTGGGCTGCTATAGCAGAATGCCACAGACTGGATTCCTTAAACCACAAAAATGTATTTCACACAGTGGAGGCTGGGAAGCTTGAGATGAGGGTATCGACCTTTTAGGTTTCCGGTAAGAGCTCTCTTCCTGACTTGTTGACAGCCACCTTCTCAGTGCATCCTCCATGGAAGAGAGAAAGAGTGAAAACAGACTGTTTGGTGTTTCCTCCAACAAAGACACTGATCCACTGGATCATTACCCCATCCTTACGACTTCACTGTGTAAGTCATCAGTTCAGTTCAGTTGCTCAGTCATGTCTGACTCTTTGTGACCCCACGGACTTACATAGTCCATGGAATTCTCCATGCCAGATTACTGGAGTGGGTAGCCTTTCCCTTCTCCAGAGGATCTTCCCAACACAGGGATTGAACCCAGGTCTCCCGTATTGTAGGCGGATTCTTTACCAGCTGAGCAACAACAAGGGAAGACCTTGTAAGTCATAAGGTAACCTTAATTACCTCCTCATAGGCATTATCCCCAAACCCAGTTACATTGGGGATTAGGACTTTAGTATATGAATTGGGAGCAGCAGGGCGTAATCCAGCCTGTAGAAGATATAAATACTAATCTAAATCTAAATTAGGCTTAAAAGCCTAGTTATCTAAGTACAATCAACAACAATAACAAAGCAACAATGTCTACTATTTATTAAAGGCTTACTTTCACAAAACTATTTCTAATTTTTAGGATAATATTACTTTTCCCTACTTTGCAGCAAAGGGAGTTGAAGGCTTAAGGTGTAAAAGCCCTAATCAAGGCCATACCACTTAAAAATGACAGAGTTGGAACTCAAACCCATATCTGTAGGAATTCAAAGTCCCAATGTAATGTGTCTACCGTGATTTCTTAGGTAGAAACTGTAATTCAGATCACCGATCAATCTTCAGTCCCAGTGTCTTCCCTTTCCCCACCTGCCTAAACTGTGATTAGTAGTTTGCCTCATAGACACACCTGAGTTTTGATAATTATGGAGATGACAGCAAGTCAATCAAAATGTCTTTTCAACACCTAAGATCAGGCATTCGGTAGAGCACTAGATTACTTCTTAAATATCTACACATGCCTGAAAATATTAATTTAGAACCAACAGATTCAGATGGTACTTTGGTTACTGTAATCAAATTTTGCAGCGGTCTGCCTCTTTGATTCATGCTCTTCTTATTTAAAGTTCTGCATTGCTCTTTGTGATATACCAGCTGTTAAACTGCCATCACATCCATCTTCCTCTATCTTTGGCTTCCCAGCACACCATCCATTTATTCTTTAATTCAAAATATACGATTGAACCTTGAACAACACAGGTTTGACTGTGCAGGTCCACTTACACAAGGACTTTATTCAACAGTGAATACTACAGTACTACATGAACTGGGGTTGGTTAAATCTGGGTTGCAGAACCATAGATAGTGAGGAACCACAGATATAAAGGGCCAACTGAAAGTTACATGTGGCCTTCCCAGGTGGAGCCAGTGGTAAAGAATGTGCCTACTGATGCAGGAGATGTAAGAGATATGAGTTCTATCCCTGGGTCTGGAAGATCCCCTGGAGGAGGGTATGGCAACCCACTCCAGTATTCCTGCCTGGAGAATCCCATGGACAGAGGAGCCTGGCAGGCTACAACCCATAGGGTCACAGAATTGGATCTGACTGAAGTGACTTAGCACTTACACACAGGTAAGTTATATGTGAATTTTTGAGTGCATGGAGGACCAGCACCCCTAACCCCCAAACCCCCACATGTTGTTCAAGGCTCACCTGTACTTACCGAGCCCCTACTAGCTGTCAGGCATGTGGGATACACGAGAGAACACAACAGATAATATCCCTGCCATGATGCTAATATGCTAGCATATGGGAACAGAAACTAGTAGCCATACTAAATAAGCAAAATATATAATGTGTAGAAATTATAATACAGCCTATGGAAAAAGAAAGGGCAGTGCAAGGTAAGGGAGATCAAGAGCATGAGAGGAGAGGGTCATGGTAAACCTCTCTGAGAAGGAGATATGATCAAAGATATAAGGAGATGGCACATATCTGAGGAAGAGCATTTCAGACACAGCAAACAATACTGCAAAAACTCTGAGATGAAAGCAGGCCTAGGAATGACTGATGAAGAGCAAAGAGACCAGCATGGCAGGAGCCCAGTGAGCAGGAGAAAAGTCAGAGAGTTAATGGGGTACCAGATAATGAAGGGCCTCTGGCCATTGTAAGGGTTTTCATTTTTCACACTGAATAAATCAGAAAATGATTGCAGGATTCTGAAAGGAGGAACAATCATGACCAAACTCATATTTTTAAAGGATAATCATCATCCTGGCTTTTATATAAAGGACTGACTTTAGGGGAGCAAGAATAAAAGCAAGGAGGCCAGTTAAGAGGTCTTTGCAATTATGTTGGGCAGGTGGGTTGTGGGGAGCATGGTGATAGTGGTGGTGGTGGTATTAGTGGTGGTGGTGATGGTGGTGATGGTTGTGATGGTGATGGTGGTGGTGATGGTGATGGTTGTGATGGTGGTGGTGATAGTGGTGGTGGTGGTGATGGTGGTGGTGGTGATGGTGGTGATTGATGGTGGTGGTGTTGATGATGGTGGTGAAGGTGATGGTGGTGGTGATGATGGTGGTGATGGTAGTGACAGTGGTGATGATGGTAGTGATGGTGGTGATGATGGTGGTGGTGGTGGTGATGGTGGTGGTGGTGATGATGGTGATGGTTGTGATGGTGGTGGTGAAGGTGA
>SJYQ01006228.1:672627-773380 GCA_006410935.1 Redunca redunca | reverse complement strand
TGGTGGTGATGGTGGTGGTGGTGATGATGGTGATGGTTGTGATGGTGGTGGTGAAGGTGATGGTGATGGTGATGGTGGTGGTGATGGTGGTGATGGTGGTGATGGTGATGATGGTAGTGATGGTGGTGATGATGGTGGTGGTGTGGTGGTGATGGTGGTGGTGGTGATGATGGTGATGGTTGTGATGGTGGTGGTGAAGGTGATGGTGGTGGTGATGGTGATGGTGGTGGTGATGGTGGTGATGGTGGTGGTGGTGGTGACTGGGGGAGAAGTGGTTAGATTCTGGGCATATTTTAAAAGAAAGAGATACCTCATCACATGGATCCAGCTCTGCCAGTTCTTGAGCCAAGGGACAAGAAGCATATCAACAGATTTTGACCTCAATGCAGGACTTGCCAGGTGGTGCTAGTTTGTACAGAACCTGCTTGCAAGTGCAAAAGATGTTAAAAGACATGGGTTCAATACCTGGGTGGGGAAGATTCCCTGGAGGAGAGTACAGCAACACACTCCAGTATTCTTGCCTGGAGAATCCCATGAACAAAGGAGCCTGGTGGGCTATAGTCCATAGGGTCTCAAAGAGTCAGACATGACTGAAGGGACTTAGCATGCATGCAGGAGGTGGGGGTATATAAAATGGTGTCTAACATAGTAAGCACTTATTACTCACCAGTCACACTAAGAGTGCACCTAGTAAGATAGAAAACTAAAGCAGAGAAACATTAAATGACTTTAGTTAGTAAGCAGAAGAACTAGGATTTGAATCCAGAACAACTTGAACTGGAACCCTCACACATCACTTCTCATACAGGCTTGCTGGTTAAGGTACACTTATAGACTTGAGATCTGGTGACTCAGGGACAAATAGGCAGAGCTGATGCACCGAAGGCAGACCACAGTAACCTCTAAATTGCAGCAGTCCCTAACTCACCACTGAGACAGCAAATCCATGATAAAGCAGTGACAACTAATGAACTTGATTCTGAAATGAATGGATATCTTGGCACAAGCTGATTCTCTATGGGATGACAGCTAAGTAGAAATATGGCTGCTGCTGCTGCTGCTGCTAAGTCACTTCAGTTGTGTCCGACTCTGTATGACCCCATAGACGGCAGCCCACCAGGCTCCTCTGTCCCTGGGATTCTCCAGGCAAGAACACTGGAGTGGGTTGCCATTTCCTTCTCCAATGCATGAAAGTGAAAAGTGAGTGAAGTCGCTCAGTCATGTCTGACTCTTCAAGACCGCATGCACTGCCACCTACCAGGCTCCTCCATCCATGGGATTCTCCAGGAAAGAGTACTGGAGTGGGTTGCCATTTCCTTCTCCAAGAAATATGGCAGTTTTACATATTACCCTACTTCTTCAGCAGTGTATACATTGTGATTTAACACTTCTGTAATGATTGGGGACAACATCATGAAACTTCACTAGAGCACTGGGTTCCAGAAAGCAGAACCGCTTATGCCATTGGGCTTTGGGGAAGGTTTCGGTATAATTCTTTGTTAAAAGAATATTTTGAAGTTTGAAATGAGAAAAAAAGACTGAGTGGCTGGGAGAATATGAGCAGTATTTTTGCAGCTTAGCCTCAGGAGAGATAAAGTGAATTTATTCAGAGAATAGTTAGGCTTTTGGGACTGTATTTCTGCTTCTGAGAAGGAGGATACAAAGATGAAAGAGAAGAGGCTGACATGGGTGCTACTCTATGACTGGCATTTTCCTGTAAGGAAACAAAGCCAAATGCGAGGTCAGAAAAACTCAAGTGAGCACCTTACCCTGCTCCAAGCTAAGGCATGTGCTAATAGATTCCCAAGTTCACCTTTCATAAACATTGAGAGTTCTTCATGCCCACAATGCTTTTTAAGTCTTCCAAGTAACCTCTTATTTTGAACTAGAAATCATATTTTTAAGTGAATTTTTTAAATCTAATCATGGTGCACTTCACTGCTATAATAGGTAGAATTCGGGATAGTTTCCAAAATATTCCCACCCCTCTCCTTGTATGCAAACTTTCTCCCAGTGACTCAGTCAGACACTCACCTGGTGTTGCTGTTGAGAAGTATACAGGTATAATAAAAGTCCCAAATCAGCTGACCTTAAGAGAGGTAAATATCTTCAATGGGCCTTCAGTAGGCCAGACCTAATTAGTTGAGGCTGTAAAAGGAACTTGTCTCCTCCTGGTGAAAGAGGTTCAAAGATGGGGTAGGGTGGGGGTTTGGTGCAACAGAAATTCTTTCTCATTTTGAAGATGGGGGAAGCCAAATGGCAAGGAATGCAGGTGGTATCTAGGAGCTAAGAGCAGTCTTCAGCTGACAGCCAGTAAGAAAACAGGGGGAAAGTCCTATAACCACAAGGAACCAAAGTCTTCCAACAACCTGAGATCATTCCCAAGTCCTCCAAAAGTAACCCAGTCTGGCTGGAACTCTGATTTCAACCAGTGAGACCCAAAGCACAGGACACCTCCATGCCATGCCGTGCCAGACTTTCTACACACAGAACTTTGAATTGCTAAATGGGGATTGCTTTCCACTGCTGAGCTTATGGTAATCTGTTGCTGCTGCTGCTGCTAAGTCGCGTCAGTTGTGTCCAACTCTGTGCGACCCCATAGACGGAAGCCCACCAGGCTCCTCTGTCCCTGGGATTCTCTAGGCAAGAACACTGGAGTGGGTTGCCATTTCCTTCTCCAATGCATGAAAGTGAAAAGTGAAAGTGAAGTCGCTCAGTCGTGTCCGACTCTTAGCGACCCCATGGACTGTAGCCTACACGGCTCCTCCGTCCATGGGATTTCCCAGGCAAGAATACTGGAGTGGGGTGCCATTGCCTTCTCCTGGTAATCTGTTACACAGAGATAAAAAACTAATACAATTGCTAAAGGCACACTTTAGAAAATAAATCACTAGTAGAACTATTTAAGATGTGATTAAGGCATTGGAAAAAAAGGATACTTTCCTTCATCTTCATCATCTATCAGAAGTTAATATTTTGTATTTTGGCATTTCTTAAAGCAAGCTATGTCTTACCAATGTGGATGCTAAGTGCAAATCATAAGAGCTGTTTTATTATGAAATTTAGTCAGAATGAACTAGCAAAGAAAACAATTCTAAAAATGATTTCAGTAAATATGTTACAATTTAATTAATATGAAACCATCTGTGAATAAATTATTCTACCCCTCAGTAGTTTCTGATAGATCTCATTATTCAAAATATCTCCCATTTTTCTTACTTGCTAATGAAGTTTATGCCAGTTAAACTTTAAAAAGTAATTATTAAATCATATTATCAACAATATCTACTTTTCTACATATAATCCATATATATATATATTTAAGCATTTTTAAAGCCTCTGCAAAACTCAAAGGAAAAAAGCTATATTAAAATATAATAACATCATAGTTTTTAAATGTAAAAAAATTCTAATGTCTGCTTTGAGAATTTTAATCAGAATCCAGGCTTTTCAAAATTCAAAACATTTCAACTTTAAAATGTTGATTTTCATAAAAGAGCTAAAACAATGTATATATACTAAAAAATATTATTTAATATACCCCCCAAAATCCTATCCTTTCATATTTAATACAAAATATTGTTATAATAATACTCATATAAATAAAGCCTATATGTTCCCTCATACCTATTGTTTTAAAGGTAGCAACAAAAACAAAAGTATTCAACTGTGACTTAGCGCTTCAGGGAGAGGCAGCTGCTGTTGCCAAGAGACCGAAACTTCAGAGGCAGAATCTGGATTCTGGAATCGTGACTCAATAAGATTTCTGGCACTTGATGGATGTTAAAGGAATTTAATTGCCAGGGAAAACACAAACTTGACCAAGAAGGTCCTGCGATGGCTCAACTCCTAAAACAGTTCCCAGTCTTTATAAACTTGCCAGGAAAGTATTCAGCTAAAGCAGTAAAGCCCTAATGAAACTAGGCAGACTATTGTCTGCACCTGACAGAATTTCACTTAAGCAATAAAAAGGTATTTGGGGGCCACTTCAGCTAAAAAGTCCAGAAGTTATACTGCCCTGAGGCACAGCTAGATGAAGTGCACAAATACTGTGTCCCTCAAACTCCCCTCATAGAGCAGCCATGAGCATCCCCAGCACCCCAAGACTGGCAAAGTACCAGTCTGACAGCTCCTATTGTATGAGAACATCTGCAAATCCCCTGAAGAGGTTCTGAGAAGGAGTTTTGATAGCCCTGGTTTGGGGGCATATGCCCATCTCTCTAGCTGGGAAAAGAAAGGAATAGGGGTATGGTAGGCTAAGATTGTTACCAAACCAAACTTGGGGACACTCTCCCATACACGATAAAGTCAATCTACTGATCCCAGGTTGTGGTGAAGCAAACTACAGCCTTTACTGCAGGCACCAAGCAAGGGGGGCAGGTGGCAAATATTCAAAAGACCCTTAACTCCTTGATGGATTTCAGGAAAATGTTTTTAAAGGCAAGCTGACAGAGAGAGTTGCAGGGTGCATGATCAGCTTGTGCACAATTCTCTGATTGGTTGAGGGTGAGGTAACAGGCTGCTTTCACAGGAGTTAACGTCATCAATCCTTAGACTCTAGCCAGTCTAGGGTTTACCTGCTCACAGTCATCATAAAGTTAGCTGCTTCCATCTGGTGGACGTTTTAGTATCTGCAGAACAATTCAGGGATGTGCCTCAAACACTGCTATCTATGTCCTTCACTGAAGAATTAAAGATTCTGTGACTGCCATGTGGCTGATTTACTGTTTAAATGGTTACTGAGTCTCCTGGCCCAACTGCTATTTTCTTGGTTATTACATGTTCGCATTCTTTCAATTGTTCATTCTTGAGCCAGCCTTTTATGACTCAGAGGAGGCCTGGGAGACTAAAGCTTTCTACAAACAAGAGGCAGGTAGAGGACACAGAGGTGGGGGATGTCTGTCCCAGAAAACCCCATAGAGTCCTGCTTGGTTACAAGGTGTGCAGTTATAATCAAAATACATTCATTTCCTTTAGAGAGTTCAGGCTCTGTGATCAGAAGAGGACTGTATGCCAGAAGATACAATATAAAAGACCCAAAGGAGTCTTTATACTTCAGAAGGGGAACACTCATCTATATCAGACTCAAGGATAGTCATTGATGATGGTGGACAAGGGAGCTACTCCTGCCAAGGAGAACCTGTGAAAAAAATTAGTCACCTGGAGGAAATCAGTCTGCTAGCAGAGCAGGGAGCTCCTTTAGATATCTATCTAGCAAATGTCATACGTATAACAGTACAGCAACTTCACTGCATTCATTTCCTTCTATGAAATAGGAATTTTTATTATAACTAAAGGTGGGTGAGGACAAATTCTAGTGTCATGTGTAAAAATATAATGAGCTGGATTTACCGGAAAAACATAGATATTAAGAATTAGAATTCAGAGGCATAGAGTCTGCTTTCTCTCATCATCACAAAGAGGAGTCTGAAAAAATAAGCACATCATACCCCTTGACACCACAAGGTCCTTGTCTGCAGGAGAGGGATTGCTACTGAGTCCAAACTCATTCTGGTCAATGCACAATCAGGAGATGAGGTGCTGGGGTAAGGAATAACAACTTTTTTCAGAAAGCCAGGAGTCTGAGAAGATGGTGGACTAATGTCCTAGAGAATCATCTTATCAAAGTAGAATGCAGACTTCTTTTATACGTAAAAGAGGAGGGGTATATTTGGCTGTGCACACTTCTTGGGCCAGAATCCTTTGTTCTTGAAGCTGTCCATGTAGGTCATGTCACAATGTTCCTGTAAACTTCGAGCAAGACAAATGTTATTCTCTATTCTGCATTTTTTAATTTCTATTTGATAGGAGAAGTGTTACACCCATAAAGATCGGAGACTGGAAATGGGCTACCCTGTATATTTTAGGCTACAGGCAACATTCTTAAAACGAAAGCAATAGAGTACAAAGTTTAAAGTAAAAGAGTCGGACTTCTTCCTTCCTATTGCAGGATTCTGACTCTTGACTCTCTTAAAATGCAATCATGATAAAGGTAGGCTAAGCGTTATAAATTGAAAGGATTTAGGCACCAACGAGTCTGAGTAGAAATACCAGTGCAGTTGGGAATTGTCTAAGAATGCCAGCTGCTATCACTTTATTACTTGTCAGGAGTAGCTGCTGTGACTGCTGGAAAAAGCCCTCTGTTACTGTGGGTCTAGACACTGTGGGTCTAGAAGAGAAGGAGTGAGCCTCTTTACCTAAGCTGCTGGACAACTTCCCATTTCTCTTCCAATATATATTAAGTTTGTCATTTAGCCACAACTGCAGGGTCAAGAAGAGCCCATTCGAACTTGACATGGTGTAATAAACACTACCCAAAGATGCTAGACTTGGAACAGAATAGAGAAATTGATTGGGTCATCTCCTTTTAGAGAGGGTTTAGGTGTGGGATTTTGCTATTGTTCTTGGTCTTAAATGTGGGAAAATTTATAATGTGATTTGGAATGTTTCTAGAACTGGGAAAGTGGAGTGAAGTCTCACTGTAGGAGTCAGTACCTGTGGTTTGCTAGGCAGCCCAAGCATGACAAGGTGTAAACAATGTCAGCTATTGTTTTTGGCTAACCCATGGGGTCCCAGTGGGTTTTTCCTCATCCTTCTTCACCTGGCAAGAGGCCCAAGGAAGCCTACCTATTCATTTCCCTCCTTTCTGTAGATATATTGATTGAGTTATTTAGAAGCTGATGTGTAGCCTAAACAGCCCCAAGAAGAATCATTCCCTGGAATCAACTGTAAAGTGCACCTTGCTACATCCATCCCTGCTCAGAAATTTATAGTGACTTCCCATTATAATCAAAGTCATATCCCTTACCATGGCCTATGAGAACTTCATGATCTACCTTCTATTCCCTTATCAATTTCCTCATCAATTTCCTGATCACTTGCCATCCTATGATCTTGCCAACACATTTCAGCCATAGGAGGTATCTCTTAGTTCCTACAACATGTCAAGTTCCTTCCCATCTCAAGGGTGTTTTCTTTGCCTCACATTCCCTTAGATTCTTCTTGTGTCAATTCTTAAAATTTTAAACTTACGGAAAAGTTAAAAGAATCGAAAAATGAATACTTGTATACTAATTGTTCAGATTCCTCAATTGCCCCATTTGCTTTTTTATCCTTCCTATACATATTTTTGTATGTTCTTGGCATTTATTTGGACCATAAGAGCTTAAGTTGGAGACATTATGCCCCCTACTCCTAAATACTTTTATGTGCCTTTACCAAGAATAAGGACATTCTCTTTCAGAACTAGAATGTAATTAACAAAAATCAAGAAACTTAACAGGAATGCAAAGCTATTATCTGATCCACTTTGAGTGTTAAAATTTCATCAGTTGTCCCAGTGATAGCCTGTATCGCGATTTTTGCTTTTCAGTCCACTATCTCATATAAATGCTTTATTTTCACATCTCTTTACTGTCTTTTTCTCTGGAAATGTTCTCAGCCTTTATCTTTCTTACTCATTCATACATTAAACATATGGGAAATATCTTTTATACCTATCAAATATAGGCATAAATGTTTCCAACATCATGTGACTTCAGAATCCTTGAACTTAAATATTTTCATCTAAAGACTGTTTTTCATAGGAATTGTTATATAAGTGTTTATCAAGTCCAAGCTTGTACACCTCACTGTATGACAGTCCAAGAACTGAATCGTTGGGATGGGATATAGCAACTTTATTGGGAAAACCAGCAGACCAAGAATATGGTGGAATATGATGCCCTAAAGAACTATTTTTCCCAGGTTTTGGCTGCTAGTTTCTTTTATAGAACAAAGACAGGGAACTCCGGAGGTAAAGTGAAAAAGGAAATAGGTTGTTGTACAAGTTTCCTGGTTCCAGCCAGACTTCTGAAGGGATGTGTTAATTTCTTATTTCCTGCAGCCATTCACAGATGCACCTAGTCAAGATGGTTCCTGTGAGCTAAACAAAGGTATCTTACCTTAAAGTCAAGCATGGGAGGTAGGGTTCCCAGCCATGTACCATTATGTACACCTTATATACACAACATCTCTTTATAGTGATTAACTTGTAGTAAAAGCAGTTAGAATACAAAAGTTAAAGTAAAAGAAACAGATCCAATATGGAGTCAGATTTATTCCTCTTTATTTCATAACCTGTAATGCTGAGAAACACTGAGCTGGAAGAAGCACAAGCTGGAATCAAGATTGCTGAGAGAAATATCAATAACCTCAGATATGCAGATAACACTACCCTATGGCAGAAAGGGAAGAGGAACTAAAAAGCCTCTTGATGAAAGTGAAAGAGGAGAGTGAAAAAGTTGGCTTAAAGCTCAGCATTCAGAAAATGAAAATCATGGCATCTGGTCCCATCACTTCATAAGAAATAGATGGGGAAACAGTGGAAACAGTGTCAGACTTTATTTTGGGGGGCTCCAAAATCACTGCAGATGGTGACTGCAACCACAAAATTAAAAGACGCTTACTCCTTGGAAGAAAAGTTATGACCAACCTAGATAGCATATTCAAAAGCAGAGACATTACTTTGCCAACAAAGGTCCGTCTAGTCAAGGCTATGGTTTTTCCAGTGGTCATGTATGGATGTGAGAGTTGGACTGTGCAGAAAGCAGAGCACCAAAGAATTGATGCTTTTGAACTGTGGTGTTGGAGAAGACTCTTGGACTGCAAGGAGATCAAATTAGTCAATCCTGGAGGAAATCAATCCTGAATATTCATTGGAAGGACTGATGCTAACGCTGAAACTTCAGTAATTTGGCCACCTCATGCAAAGAATTGACTCATTGGAAAAGACTCTGATGCTGGGAGAGATTGGGGGCGGGAGGAAAAGGGGACGACGAAGGAAGAGATGGCTGGATGGTATCACCGACTCAATGGACATGGGTTTGAGCGAACTCCGGGAGATGGTGATGGACAGGGAGGCCTGGCATGCTGCGATTCATGGGGTCGCAAAGAGTCAGACATGACTGAGTGACTGAACTGAACTGAACTGAACTGAATGCTAAGATCATAATAGCCCCTCCTTCATAGTAGCAAGATCTCAGGTTCCTTCTCCTTGAAATACCCTATGCTAGGAAGCCCAGTATTTGCAGATTCCTGTCAATGCCTGAATTTTGCTCTTGTGTAACTCTGTACTGCAATTACTGTCTAACCATGGCCTCCCTGGACTCAAGACTCTGCTGCCAGCAATTAGGTAACAACCAAATCATCTCTGAGTTGCTGCTGAAACTATACTCCATACAATTAACAAGAGCTAGTAAGCAACAGACAATTCTTGAACTTGTCTTACAGGTCAGCAGATAAGGGAACAGCTTGTTAAAACTCCCTTGCTTGTAAATTGCCTTCCCAGTTTCACTCAGACCAGTTGTTTTACAAGAACTTGGAGTCAGCTTCTGCTCAGTGTGGGGGCTTCCCTGATGGCTCAGACAATAAAGAATCTGCTTGCAATGCAGGAGACCCAGATTCAACCCCTAAGTCAGGAAGATCCTCTGGGGAAGAAAATGGCAACATACTCCAGTATTCATGCCTGGAGAATTCCATGGACAGAGGAGCCTGGTGGGCTACTTTCACACTTTCACTTCTTCCCAGTGTGAGCCAGCTCCAGCCAGTTGGGACCACCAACTCTAAACCTGGGGCCTCACAGATGTCTGATAAATGGCGTGTTGATGTCAGAGGACTGGAAAACTCTGCCCTCAGCTCACCTCCATTGTGAATATACAGAAACTTGTCATCCAGAAGCACCTTCTCAAAATATCAATTACTTCACCTCTTCCCTGCCTCCAAGAGTTTTCCCCAAGCCTAAGACCATCTTGCTTACCCCATACATATCCCAACCACCCCAACTTCAGGGAAGCAGATTTGATAATTGTACTACCATTTCCTTGACTGGCTGCCATGTGAGTAAACTCTTTCTAGGCCTCAGGATCTCAGCGTTTGGTTTGCTGCATGTTGGCAAATGCACATGGTTTGGTAACGCTGGGGCCGCTCCCTCTTCCACACTAGTCTCTAAAAGAGCAGTTCTCAAATTGAAGTGAAAGTGTCAGTTGCTCAGTCATGTCTGACTCTTTGTGACTCCATGGACTGTAGCCTGCCAGTCTCCTCTCTGTCCATGGGATTCCCTTCTCCAGGAGATCTTCCTGACCCAGGGATCGAACCTGGGTCTCCTGCATTACAGTCAAACTCTTTACCATCTGAGCCACCAGGCTTCCCTTGCCAGTTCTCAGATTGGCACATTAGAATCAGCTGGGCTACTCTTAAAAATTCTGGTGCTCCACTCTAATTAAATCAGATTTTTCTGGAAGAGAGATTCAAGTAGAATGATTACTGTCTCAAATCCTTTCTAAACATGGATACAGGTATGATTAATTATCTTTATCAGAACCTAAGCCAGTTTCTGCATCTGAGCTTTATGGAATAAGTGAAGGGAATTTACATGTAAAATTAAAAAAATCACCTTACCTTTGGCTACTTTATATGAATCCAGGCATCTTGTATCATTCTCATGAGGCTTTTGCAGGGAATCTCCATGTGTAGCTACTAGGCTGATTCCTTGTGGCAAAGAAACCTTTTAACCACCACTGGAAGTGTCTACAACAATATCTAGACTAGATTCAAGTGGATAGTCACAAAAGGAGCTGCTTCTTTAAACAATGCAGAAGGCTACCTCCTCCTCCTCATTTCCTATTCCAGAGAATTTATAATAGGAAAATCCACCTCCTTCAACACAAAGTCTGCTTGGTACCCACAGCAGTGGACCCAGCCTTGACCCCATGGGCAGTCTCACCAAACTGAGCATCTACAAACTAGTTTAGTTCTGTTTTATGGTCTTTCCCTGCCAGCATTCATCCCTGCAGTATTTTTGGCCTAAATATCTGACATCTCTAAAATACTGCTCAAACACAATCAAACAAACAAATATCAAACAATACAAATAAATGAATACATAAAAATAAACACATGTACACCCACATTTGCCAACATGTTCACACACAGTGAAGGCACGCTGCAAATTAAATTTTTCATTTACACAAGAATTATCTCTCCAAAAAAAAATACCAAGAGTTCTTCCTGCAATATAAAGACAATGTTTCACAAGCTAGAATCAGGATTGCTGGGAGAAATATCAATAACCTCAGATATGCAAACGACACCACCCTTATGGCAGAAAATGAAGAAGAACGAAAGAACCTCTTGATGAAAGTGAAAGAGGAGAGTGAAAAGGCTGATTTAAAGCTCAACAGTCAGAAAACTAAGATCATGGCATCTGGTCCCATCACTTCATGGCAAATAGATGGAGAAACAGTGGAAAGAGTGGCTGACTTTATTTGGATCCAAAATCACTGCAGATGGTGACTGCAGCCATGAAATTAAAAGACGCTTACTCCTTGGAAGGAAAGTTATGACCAACCTAGACAGCATATTAAAAAGCAGAGACATTACTTTGCCAACAAAAGTTGATCTCGTCAAGGTTATGGTTTTTCCAGTAGTCATGTAGGGATGTGAGAGTTGGACTATAAAGAAAGCTGAGCGCTGAAGAATTGATGGTTTTGAACTGTGGTGTTGGAGAAGACTCTTGAGAGTCCCTTGGACTGCAAGGAGATCCAACCAGTCCATCCTAAAGATCAGTCCTGAATACTCATTGGAAGGACTGATGTTGAAGCTGAAACTCCAATACTTTGGCCACCTGATACAAAGAGCTGACTCACTTGAACAGACCCTGATGCTGGGAAAGATTGGGGGTAGGAGGAGAAGGGGATGACAGAGAATGAGATGGTTGGATGGCATCACCGGCTCAATGGAGATGAGTTTGAGTAGACTCTGGGTGCTGGTGATGGACAGGGAGGCCTGGCGTGCTGTGGTCCACGGGGTCACAAAGAGTCGGACACGACTTAGCAACTGAACTGAACTGAACTGAAGGAGTAATTTAATCATTTGAACAGTTTATTTTGCCATTTTTCAAGCATTTCTATTTTCTCATTACATTCTATTATATTTTTACACACACAAGGTGGCTTTTCCAGAGGAAAGAACATTCTGCCATAAACATATATCCAGAACAGAGCCTCTTGCAAGAGGTAAATGGTCTGCAACTCTGACATGACAGCTCTTTAAAAGCTACTGTTATTCTGTCCAATGTTTTAAAGATTGTAGAACAAACTCCACCTATGCTGAAGCTCAGGCCATGATGTGTTCTTCCCAGAGCAGTGTCTGCAAACAGAAAGCTTTTCCCAAGTACCAAGCCTAGAGCAAATTTTCAGCTCGGAGATGATTAGAGAAATTGACTTCTACTTACCTAACTTCAACTTGCTCCAGAAACAAATGACTTTTCTCTCAGTAACTGCCAAGTCTTTCTGTCAAGCATTTTCAGTCTTCTTTTGGATTTGACTCAGAAGTGCTATTATAGATACATTAGGTTTATTAACCCTGAATCATTGTTTATATAATTTGATGTTTCTTACAAGAGAACTTTTTAAAAATACTTGCATAGGTTTTCTTATTTGTTGCAAAATTAATAACTCTGCATTGTAAAAACTTTTGGAAAATGTATCTTATGCAAAGGGAAAAGGCATTAAGGTCATCACCTAAATTTTACTATAGACATCTTATTGTANTCAGCTCTGCTTGTGTCTCCCTTGGGAGATGAGCCCCAGAAGGCAGGCGTGTTAGGCGTCCCCCACCTCTCCACCCCCTGGAAAATGGGGGCCGGTGTCCCAGGGCAGAATGGCAGAAACCAGTGCCCCTTAGGAGGCCAGGGTGAGCTTTCTGCGGTTCCAGCAGTGACTGTCACCCTGGGGCTGGAGAGGGCGGAGTGAGAGGCGTTTGAGCTCAACCTGGGGCTCCCGGGTGCAGACAGGTCAGTGTCGGGGTCCGGAGGACAGGCCGGGCCGCCCTCTCTGAGGACACCCGCTCTGCTGGGACACGGACGTGCGTGACTGGTGGGTGCTGAACACCCCCTGGAGGTAGAGGGAGCCTCCGTCTGTGTTTCCAGAGGAAGAGGAAAGAGGTCTGCTCACTCTGCACCCCCAACGGCGCCTGCTGCGGGCGGGTGATGGAGCCTGTGGCCGTCCGTTGAGGGGGCAGCCGCCTGCAGGCGGTGCAGCACTGGGCAGGGCGCCGGGCTCCCCGGCTGAGCCAAACGCGTCCGGTCAAAGGCTTCCCTTCAGTCAGTTGCTGGTGTGGATCTTCTTTTCACGAAAGTGGACCATCTGGGTCTAGTGGGCGGCCTCCCCACTAGGTGACCACCTTCTAGGTGACGCCAGAGTGTGGCTCAGAGGGCGCTCTGCAGGGGGCAGGTGAGAGTCCGGCCAAAACCCCGGGGATCCGGTGCCTCTGTCTTCAGAGGGCTCTGCCCAGGATGCCCGAGGCCTCAAGTGTCCCCGTCGGAATCCTCAGAGCTGGGCCTGGTGTCCAGGCCAGGGCCAGGGGGCCTGCAGGCGGTGGGTGTGACCGGAGCTTCGGTCTTCTGGCGAGGACCCCAGCCGTGGGCACTTGGGACCCTGGACTGTCCTAAACCTGTAGTGGTCATGGGGAAAGGAGAAAGCGGTCAAGTTCACAGTCAGTTTCCAGGGGGGCCACAGCCTCAGGCAGGCCGCTGTGCAGGTGTGGACGCCTGTGTGACCCTGCGGGCTCGCGCTGTGGATTATTTTTCACGCTCTCGGAGCAGGACCCACGGGCTGTGGTTCCCTGAGCCGTTAGTGGACCGAGGCAGGACTGCCGTCATCTGGGAAGCAGCTGTGGATGTGTCTGCCTGGTCATGCCGCCGCCCAGGTGCGGGCCAGCCCCGTGGAGAAGCGGAGGGCAGGTAGGGAGCTGGAAGGCCCGGCGGAGCGCGCGTGTGCACCCGTGTGCAGAGCCCTTGGTGGGCGGGCGTGGACGCTCCCGTGTGGCTCCCTCCTGCCCCGCATCCAGCCTCTGGGCAGCCACCTCCTTCTCTGTCTCTCCATCACTGTCCCTGAAAACGCAGCGCTGCCCGCCACATTCCCTCGGGGTCCGGCTCTGATAATGTGATAATGAGTGATTCTACTTAATGAGACACCCTCTCAGGTCATATCAGTGCATTTTAATAGGGCCTTTCTGGAAATATCTTAACCCTAAATTTCCCAGGTAGTTGATGGAACACTAGTTGTTTCCACAAAAAAAAAAAAAAAGAAAGAAAGAAAAGAGAAAGAAGTAAAAGCACGCTGGTCAGATCAGTTAAGTGGTGCAGGCAATTATCTCCCCCTGGAACTGACAAGACCTGTCACATGGTAGAGGATCTGAAATGTTCTGCAGTAAACAGCCAGGTACCATCCAGCGGTCCATATGCCCTCCATCCCTCTCATTCCCCGGACAGCTGTCAGCAGCCCGGACCTCTTCTGGGAAACGCCGCTTTCACCCTGAGAAGTCACCCTCTGTGCAGCTTGGCCCGTAGCAGGCCATTGTAGCAACTACTATAGGTATTGTTAGGTTAAAAAGTTTTTTATTGTGTGAAAATATTCGTAACTTAGAAGTTACTATTTTAACCATTTTACGGGCATGGCTCAGTGGTATTAAGTTTACATTGTTATGCAGCCAAACCCAGCATCCATCTCCAGATCTTTCCATCTTCCCACATTGAAACTCTCAACCCATTAAACACCAACTTCTTCCCCCACCCCCCTTTTAAACTTTTTATTTTGTATTGGAGTGTAGCTGAGTATTTCTTTGGAAGGAGTGATGCTAAAGCTGAAACTCAGGTACTTTGGCCACCTCATGCAAAGAGTTGACTCACTGGAAAAGACTCTGGTGCTGGGAGGGATCGGGGGCAGGAGGAGAAGGGGACAACAGAGGATGAGATGGCTGGATGGCATCACTGACTCGATGGACGTGAGTCTGAGTGAACTGCGGGAGTTGGTGATGGACAGGGAGGCCTGGCGTGCTGCGATTCATGGGGTCGCAAAGAGTCGGACACGACTGAGCGACTGAACTGAACTGAACTGATAGCTGAGTAACAATGTTGTGATAGTTTCAGGTGGACCACAAAGGGTCTCAGCCATACATATACATGTGTCCTCTCCCTCCGAAACTCCCCGCCCATCCAGGCTACCACGTAACACTGAGCAGAATTCCCTGTGCTATACAGTAGGTCCTTGGTTATACATCTTAAATATAGCAGTGTAATAGCTAGCTTTCCATTCCTCCCTATCCCCCGACCCTGGAAACCACTGTTCTCTTCCTGTCTCTGTGAGTAGACCTCACTACTCTAGGTGTCTCATGTAAGGGGACTCCTAAGTATTTGTCTTTTGTGGCTGGCTTAAAGGCTTCCCAGGTGTTTCAGTAGTAAAGAATCCGCCTGCAATGCAGGAGAGATGTGGGTTCGATCCCTGGGTCGGGAAGATCTCCTGGAGAAGGAAATGGCAATCCACTCCAGTATTCTTGCCTGGGAAATTCTATGGACAGAGGAGCCTGGTGGTCCACAGTACACAGGGTTGCAAAAAAGTTGGACATGACTTGGTGATGAAACCTAACATTGTTATACTGAGCATAATGCCCCTGATTTAGTCCATACTGAAGCATGCGTCGGACTCTCCTTACTTTTAAAGGCTGAATAATATCCCATTGTGTGTGTAAACCACACTTTGTTCACCTGTTCAACCATCAGTGGACATTTGGGTTGTTTCCACCTTTCAGCTCTTGTGAACAATGCTGCTTTGTATATCTGGGGCTCTTTGACACCTGCCTGGTGTCCCCTGTGGGTGACTTCTGTTCCATCCAGGCAGGGGACCGTGGTGGTATGCTGCTTCCTCTATTTTTAGTGGAGACTAGAGTATTTTTATCACTTACCATTGAAGCGTGTTTTTATTTATGGGCACCATAGAATCCTGTCCATGGGGTATCTTTCCCTAAAAGTTGACAACCAGGTCCCCCCATGGGGAGGCTCATGAGGGACCGCGTTGCTTACAGAGGGAAGAGTCTGCAGGCGGAGGAGCTGGGGCCCCATATGTTTCTTCCCCGCCTTGTCTTCCCATCCAGCTATCATGGCCAGACCGACATCTCTAAGAAGAGGGCAGACGCTGCCCTTCCGTTGAAATGTGTTCACTTCGGCGGGGTTGGGGGGCTTGCCTTGGTGGAAACCTGTTTCCACCGTGGCGCCGCGGCGGGTCAGTGTATAAAGTGGGGGCGGCCTTGTAGCTTGGGCTGAGAAACGTCTTTTTAAAGATGGCGTGAGCGCTGGGGAGGCCGCGTCCTCGGGGTGCCATCCGCCTCTCACTGTGTTTCCTTGCTCTCTCCTAGCTTATGTTCCTGAGGAAGAACTGAAAGCAGCAGCGATAGACGAGGGGAGCGTGGAGGAGGATGGGCTGCCCGGGGATGTTCAGGAGGCCGACTTCGCGTGCAGCGAGGAGGCGGAGATCAAGGAGGCCCAGAGCTACCAGAACTCCCCCATCAGCACCGCAACCAACCAGGACGCGGGCTACGGCTCGCCCTTCAGCGAACACAGCGACCAGCCCGCCCACTTCAAAAGCTCCTCCTCCAAGGAGGAGAAGGAGGAGCGCCAGGGCGCAGAGGGCGTCTCCTACCCCCAGGACAGCTTGGCCCAGATCAAGGCCGTGTACGCAAACCTCTTCTCCGAGTCCTGCTGGTCCAGCTTGGCCCTGGACTTGAAGAAGTCAGCCTCGACCACGAGCACCAGCGATGCGGCCCAGAAGGAGGGCTCCACCCCCGCCCCCACGCCCCCCGCCAGCACCGCGGGGGCCACGGGCACCACGGCGAGCACCCCCAGCTCGGGCTCGGGCGCCAGCGGCGGCTCGGGCTACGACTGGCACCAGGCCGCCCTGGCCAAGACGCTGCAGCAGACGTCGTCGTACGGCCTGCTGCCGGAGCCCAGCCTCTTCAGCACCGTGCAGCTCTACCGCCAGAACAACAAGCTCTACGGCTCGGTGTTCACCGGCGCCAGCAAGTTCCGCTGCAAGGACTGCAGCGCCGCCTACGACACGCTGGTGGAGCTGACGGTGCACATGAACGAGACGGGGCACTACCGTGACGACAACAGGGACAAGGACTCGGAGAAGACCAAGCGGTGGTCCAAGCCCCGGAAGCGCTCGCTGATGGAGATGGAGGGCAAGGAGGACGCGCAGAAGGTGCTCAAGTGCATGTACTGCGGGCACTCGTTCGAGTCCCTGCAGGACCTCAGCGTGCACATGATCAAGACGAAGCATTACCAGAAAGTGCCTCTCAAGGAGCCCGTGCCGGCCCTCACCAAGCTGGTCCCCTCCACCAAAAAGCGGGCGCTGCACGAGCTGGCGGCCCCCGGCTCCCCCGAGCCTGCGGGCGCGGCGGCGGCCGAGGCGGCGCTGAGCGAGGCGGCCAAGGAGCAGAAGACGGCCAACCCCTACGTGACGCCCAACAACCGCTACGGCTACCAGAACGGGGCCAGCTACACCTGGCAGTTCGAGGCCCGCAAGGCCCAGATCCTCAAGTGCATGGAGTGCGGCAGCTCCCACGACACCCTGCAGCAGCTCACCGCCCACATGATGGTCACCGGGCACTTCCTGAAGGTGACCACCTCCGCCTCCAAGAAGGGGAAGCAGCTGGTGCTGGACCCCGTGGTGGAGGAGAAGATCCAGTCCATCCCCCTGCCGCCGACCACACACACCCGGCTCCCCGCCGCCGCCGCCGCTGCCCATGTCAAGAAGCAGCCTGACTCTCCGGCAGGCCCCACCGCCGTGGAGGAGAAGAAGGAGCCGGAGAAGGACAAGGCGGCCCTGGTGGCGGGGGAGGCGGACAAGAAGATCAAGGAGGAGGGCGAGGACACGGGCGAGAAGTTCGAGCCCACTGCCCTCTACCAGTACCTCCGCGAGGAAGACCTGGACGACAGCGCCAAGGGCGGCGTGGACATCCTCAAGTCCCTGGAGAACACGGTCTCCACGGCCATCAGCAAAGCCCAGAACGGCGCGCCCTCGTGGGGCGGCTACCCAAGCATCCACGCCGCCTACCAGCTGCCAGGCACCGTGAAGCCGCCGCCGGCAGTGCAGAGCGTCCAGATGCAGCCGTCCTTTGCCGGCGGAGTGAAGCCGCTATCCGCTGAGCACGGGGCGCTCCTGCACTCCCCGGGGAGCCTCACGCCGCCGCCCCACAAGAGCAACGTGTCGGCCATGGAGGAGCTGGTAGAGAAGGTCACGGGCAAGGTCAGCGTGAAAAAGGAGGAGAGGCCGGCAGAGAAGGAGAAGGGCTCGCCGGCCAAGGCCGCGTCCCCAGCGGCCAAGGAGAATAAGGACTTCCCCAGGGCCGAGGAGCTGGGGGGCGGCAGCAAGCCACAGCCCAAGAAGGGCCCCGAGGCCGAGGGGGGGAAGGCCAAGAAGGAGGGCGTGGGGGATGCCCACACCCCAAACGGCACGGAGCCCCTCAAGGCCAAAGTGACCAACGGCTGTAACAACCTGGCCATCATCACCGACCACTCGCCTGAGCCCTCCTTCATCAACCCGCTGAGCGCCCTGCAGTCCATCATGAACACCCACCTGGGCAAGGTGTCCAGGCCCGTGAGCCCCTCACTGGACCCACTGGCCATGCTCTACAAGATCAGCACCAGCATGCTGGACAAGCCGGCCTACCCTGCCCCTCCCGCCAAGCCGCCTGGCGCCGCCGACCGCTTCTTCTATGAGAACAGCGACCAGCCCATCGACCTGACCAAGTCCAAGAGCAAGCCCCTGGTGCCCGGCGCCGCTGACGGCGTGTCCTCACCGCTCCGGGAGAGCGCACTCATGGACATCTCAGACATGGTGAAGAACCTCACAGGGCGGCTGACGCCCAAGTCCTCCACGCCCTCCACCGTGTCGGAGAAGTCGGATGCTGACGGCAGTAGCTTCGAGGAGGCGCTGGACGAGCTATCGCCCGTACACAAGCGGAAGGGGCGGCAGTCCAACTGGAACCCGCAGCACCTGCTCATCCTGCAGGCCCAGTTCGCCTCGAGCCTGCGTGAGACAGCGGAGGGGAAGTACATCATGTCGGACCTGGGCCCCCAGGAGCGGGTCCACATCTCCAAGTTCACCGGGCTGTCCATGACCACCATCAGCCACTGGCTGGCCAACGTCAAGTACCAGCTCCGGAGGACAGGGGGGACCAAGTTCCTGAAGAACCTGGACACAGGACATCCTGTTTTCTTTTGCAACGATTGTGCCTCTCAGTTCAGAACTGCTTCCACGTACATCAATCACCTAGAGACACACTTAGGCTTCAGCTTGAAGGATCTCTCCAAGTTGCCCCTAAACCAGATTCAAGAACAGCAGAATGTTTCCAAAGTCCTGGCAAGCAAAGCCTTGGGCCCTTCGGGGGCCGCTGAGGACGAGCTGGGCTCCACATTCCAGTGCAAGCTGTGCAACCGGACTTTTGCGAGCAAGCACGCAGTCAAACTGCACCTCAGCAAGACCCACGGCAAGTCCCCCGAGGACCACCTGATCTATGTGACCGAGCTGGAGAAACAGTAGCCCCGGGCCCGCGCCCGCGGCGCATTGCACTAACGTCGGACTGCACTAGGCCCGGCCTGAGCCTCTGAAATCAGCCCGCTCTCGGTTGCTGACCGCCTGTCTGGACTTTGGTTTTTCTTACACATATTTTGTAGTTATATTTATATGCTCTTCGTCCGATCGTGCATGTTCCTTTTCTTTTTCTGTGAGTCAGAGTCTGACCTTTATTTTCAACATCTGTTCTCGATGTTCAGCTCTCTTTTGTAGGAGATAGTGGGGCACACTCCTCAGAGACACTTACTTAGCAGGAAAGAAAGACACAAATAACAGAGATAGACGTCGTCCTAAAATTACAAAGCTGCCATGACAGTAAAGGTCAGAGGACCTCCTAGTGTCAGATTTAACCCTGTGAGGACTGCAATCGCATTTCTGTGCCTTTCACTCAAAAAAGAAAAAAAAAAAAAAANAAAAAAAAAAAAAAAAAAAAAAAGGCTTAAAGGCATTTCATTCAGATCAAAAGCTGTGTCAGACACAAAACTTATTTAATAATTAAAAAACAAGCTTTTATATGCAGAACTGGTTTGTGAAGGAAGCATGCATGCAGCTGTTGGAGAGCAGAAAGTTGTCTAGGACGTGGGGGTTAGGAAGCCACAACGTCATACGTTTAAAACAGAAAACAAAAACAAAAACTAACAACGAAAACAGCAAACATCCCAGTTGCCACTATGCCCAAACCCTCTGGATGCTGAAAAATGCCACTTTTGGCAAAAAAAAAAAAAAGTATGCAGTTATTATTTAAAAATGTGTAAAAATGCTATTTCTTTTTTCCTGTAAAATACTGCGGTTTATAGTTATTTACAAATGTAAGCTTTGGTACAAGCCGACCTTTCTATAAGCGTGCTGCATTGGTAAATGAAAAAAAAAAATGGGGCAAATGTTGGCGTCCTTTCCTTGTAAATTGCCAGCATCAGCTTAAAAACTCGTATATGTTACATATCGTACCATTTTAATCTATTCAACTTTCTTTGTACCTTCTGGCTGTATGCTTTCTCTTTTAACTTTTTATATTGTCATTTTATATTAAATTTCTGTGTATATAATGTAAAACCACAATTTTTGAATAAAATTTAGTTCCTGCAGCTTGATTTAAATAGAGAAATTTTACTGGCACCTGCGTCTTTCCAGATGCATGTATATCAGACGAAAATAAATAAATGAAGACAAAGCAAGCGATGCACTATTAATTATACATTTTGATGTTCTATCATTAATATTGTACAGTACATTTTGGTTCACACAATTAAATCCACTGTTTTCTCAAATGTAAAATAAACCCACATGCAGTTCTTGATTTACATAGATTGTCATGTCGTCATTATTCTGCCTCTGAGACGTTATTCCAGCAACGAGGGGTATTGCTTATGCGGTCGACCAACAGAAATTCTATTCAGAACCATCATTTCGTGATGTGTGTGCTGAAACGCTTATTCAGATGATAAGTACTCCTTTTTTTAAATGATAATTAAAATTTTTAATTCCACTGGGTGCCACTGGATTCCAGAGTATAGTCATTGAGCAACGGCTGATTTGTACATCGAGGGACCGGAGGTGCTTCTTGGGAGAATCCTCCCGCCCTGTTTTGAAATGTTTACAGTCATCCTTTGTGTGTATCTGGGGACCTAATGGCAGATCTTGTTCTAACAGCAGACCCTGGGGGCCTTGAAATTGGTTCTGCATTTTTCCAAAGAGGAAAGGCTGGTTTTTGCACTTTATTTGAGACTTTCCTTGGGGTCCAGTGGCTAAGACTCTGCCTTTCAATGCAGGGGGTGCTGGTTCGATCCCTGGTTGGGGAGCTGAGGTCTCACATGCTTCTCGTGGCCAAAAAAACCCAAAACATAAAAAGCAAAATTGTAACAAATTCATCAGACTTTAAAAATGGTTCATGTAAAAAAAAAAAATATCTCAAAAAAGGTACAATTTTAATAAAATGCACTGCTCTCCCTCATCCAGGATTTGGGACCAGCCTTCCTTGGTCAGGTTGCTCCAGAGCGTGGTGACGAGGGGAGGGAGTCTTTTGGGGGAGACCACCGGGCCTCCAGTCTGTTACCTCCACCTTCTCTGTGGGTGAGGATCCTGTGCTGGGACACTCGCCCAAGGTCACGGGGCCCATGATTGACAGAACTTGGGCCTGAGCCCACAAGGCTCCGCCCCAAGGGCCGTGCCCTTAATCACCCCCATCCTGTGCTCTGTGAACTGCCTCCCAGCCCCTGGGGAGGGTCTGTGATCTCCAGCAGCCGCTCGGAGCAGGTGAGCCTTCTTCCAGTTTCTGCCACTGCAGCCCCAGCTCCAGATGCAAAGCAGGCCAGCTCTGTCTTCTGCTGGGTCTGAACAGTAAATTGCAGTGATGTTGGTTAAGTGTGCAGTGTCCTCTACTAGTAATACAGAAACTCGATTCCTGTGAATACAGGTGGAAACATCCAGAGGACCAGTGGGCTGCCTTTTGTGTGAGGATTTACTTATACAGGTTTCTGCTTCCTTCATCAGTGTTTGAAGAGACGAACCCTGGCCTTCTTCCTCTGGTCTTGTGTGTCCCTGAACGCACCCCATGGGTGGCACTGCGCTCTCTCAGGGGAGCCCCCCTTTCTCCCAGGGGAACAGGCTGCTTCTTCCGGAGCCCAAGGGCAAATGGCCCTGAGGGTCTGGCATGAGCTGGCCACAGATCTCCCTGTAGGAGGCTGGTGGGCCTGGTGGGGGCAGGCGTCCTGCTAACCTTGTGTACACACAAACATAAGCCTATTTTGCATTTGTATTTGCAGCTTGAACCTCAGGTTTAGTAAGTAATCAAATATTTTTCCCTTTCAATGTGGATTTTTAAAATTTGGGGTATGCCTCTGAATGTGGATTGGGTCTGGATGTTTGTTGTTATTTAGTCGATATTTGAAAGATGTAAAGCCTATAAAATAATGATGATGCTAGCTGATGTAAGAGAAACAAACTTTGAGGCATGTTTGCAGAAAGAAGGGATTAAAAACTTCTAAGATTTATGTTCCTCCATTTCTACGTTTGGTAATCTTCAAAAAGGTCTGAAACATTTGAAAGCCTATCTAAATGACTTCTGAAGTTTCAGAAACCTGTGCCTACAAATAAAGGTTTCTGCTTTTTTCCAAGGGAGAATTTCTGTTACTTACTTATTATTATTTTCCTGAAGGTGGTGGAAACCATTAAAAGCCAGTCATTGAATTGTAAAATTAAAAAATACCAAAGAGTAAGATTTGGAGAGCATTTATAATTTTCCTATACCTTTTATAGTAAAAGTAATACATAGCCTTTGCAGAAAATGTGTAACACACAAAAAAAAATAAAATAAAGAAGGAAATAAAAATCAACTAATGTTTTCATCTAGAGAAAAATCATTTAATATTTTAGTGCTAGCATCTTTTTAAAATTTTCTACAAAACAAATGCACAACATAGTTTTGTACTTGCTTTTTCTGTTAGTAGATAATGTGTATGTTCCCATTTCATTAAATATCAAACATTTTGAATCTTACTGAGATGTATTATAATTTACTAATTAATTCTCTACTAGTTAGAATTTTGAAAAGCAGCATTTAGATTCTTTTCAAGTTTTCAGTGTTATAAATGACTACAGAAGGAATGTTCCACTCAATATTCCCATGCATATTTCTGATTATTTCCTTAGAATAAATACTGTGAGCTTAGAAAAGTATTTACAACCTAAAAGTTGAGAAGTATGTTTGATTCAGTGGGAATTTTTCAAGCTGGGGAGGCAGTGTTTCCAGTGATCCAGAGAGAACTGCTCTAGGAGGCGCGGGGCAGAGCCAGGTTGTGTGGACATTTTGCAACAAAGGGCAGGTAGTCTGGACATCAAGATATTGTTAAAGAAAACCAGATATCCTAAGTTAAAAAATTTAGACTTTTCTGTGTATGGGAAGATGCAAGAGTCCGGGCTCTCTGAAATCAGTCCTTTGAGCTGCACCTCAGCTACCTGGGCCAGCGTCCCCTGTTTTCCTGTCCTGAGTCTCCCTGGAGCTCACCTGAGGGGAGGGGCCGCAGTCTGATGGCTGCTGGAGGGCAGGCGTTCCTTCCTTCCAGAGTGCCCTCCCCAGCTCACCATAGGGGGTAGCTGCAATCACGGATGACTGACCTCCTTGTTGACTGATACGGCAGGAAATAGTCCTTTTCTCAGTCCCTAAAGCTGAAATTTCTGCTGCATCCGTGACTGGATGCCTGTGCCCAAATCACTGATGAGAAAGCCTGTCCAGCCCCAGCCTCTGGCCCTCAGTGGAGCCACCGTTTCTGTCCACCTTTGCTTCATGAACACCAGAATTTTTTTTAAAATTTCTGGCTGTTTCCACTAATTAGCCAATGTAATATTGACATTTTAATAATATGCTTATTGTCCGTTGATGTTATTTAAAGAAAAGATGGCTTAAGGACCTGTATGATTTTTTGGGAAGACTTTCATGTGAATCGTGAGCTCATTTAAATTTGGTGGCCAGTCTGCATATTTTACAGAAAACACACGACAGAGAGGTGAGAAAGGAGCTGCCGAAGGTCTGCGGCTCCCCAGTGGCTCCAGCACAAGAGAGAACGGGGCAGTGTATCTTCTCGTCCAGTTCTCCTAGGATAGATGGCTTGTGAAAACGCACCCAAAGACGTCAAGTATATCATGTACCAGCACTGTCTTTAAATTGCCTGACTTGGAATAGGGAAGAAAATTCCAAATTCTAGGATTTCTATGACTAACGATGAGTATTTCGTAGGCAAACAAAGATAATCTCTGAAAAAAGTGCACTGCCCTAGGGAGATGAGAGGTGGTCACCTAGAGGGACTTCAGGCTTCCCTGGTAGCTCAGCTGGTAAAGAATCTGCCTGCAATGCAGGAGACCCCAGTTCAATTCCTGGGTTGGGAAGAGCCCCTGGAGAAGGGATAGGCTACCCACTCCAGTATTCTTGGGCTTCCCTGGTGGCTCAGATGGTAAAGAATCAGCCCGCAATGCGGGAGACCTGGGTTCGATCCCTAGGTTGGAAAGATCCCCTGAAGGAGGGCATGGCTACCCAGTCCAGAATTCTTGACTGGAGAACCCCCAAGGACAGAGGAACCTGGCAGGCTACAGTCGACGGGGTCTCAAAAAGGTGGACACGACTGAGAGACTAAACGCAGCACAGAGGAACCTGTACAGAAGAGAAGTGAGAAGGACCAATTCAAAAGTCTAGCCCAGGAAACCATGCTTGATATTTGGTAAAAACCTATAAGGGAAAAGAATCTGAAAAAGGATACATGTAACTGGATCACTGTGCTATATACCTGAAACTGATGTCATATTGTAACTCAACTGCTCTCAAATGAAAAAAATGCTCTCAAATAAAAAAAAGTCTATGTCAGTAGTATGTCCTGCAGGATAGTTTCTTCAAGAGCTCAAGTTCAAAGCCATTGCTAACTCAGAGTTGGATATCTGACCCATTCTGATGGGAATGTGAAGAGACTTACACCAAAGCTGTGAAGATTAGGAGGAAGGCATGTCACCTTCAGACAGATTAAAATCAGGAGGTCCTAAAAGGTACATAACTAGGGTAATAAAGGCTTACACCAACTACTGCTTAGAAGTTGACCCATGACTAGTTTGCCATTATTTCTCTTAAATCACACAGAAATGTTTGCAAGTTGATATGACTAGCATCAGTTAAGTTTAGTCACTCAGTCGTGTCTGACTTTTGGGACCCCATGGACTGCAGCATGCCAGGCTTCCCTGTCCATCACCAACTTCTGGAGCTTGCTCAAACTCATCTCCATTGAGTCGGTGATGCCATCCAACCATCTCATCCTTTTGTCATCCCCTTTTCCTTCTGCCTTCAATCTTTCCCAGCATCAAGGTCTTTTCCAATGAGTCGGTTCTTCATAGCAGGTGGTCAAAGTATTGGAGCTTCAGCTTCAGCATCTGTCCTTCCAATGAATATTCAGAACTGATGTCCTTTAGGATGGACTGGTTGGATCTACCTAGACTCCAAGGGACTCAACAGTCTTCTCCAACACCACAGTTCAAAAGCTTCAATTCTTCGGTGCTTTGCTTTCTTTATAGTTCAACTCACATCTATACATGACTACTGGAAAAAGCATAGCTTTGAATAGATGGAACTTTCTTGGCAAAGTAATGTCTCTGTTTTTGATATGCTGTCTAGGTTAGTCATAAGTTTTCTTCCAAGGCACAAGCATCTTTTAATTTCATGGTTGCAGTCACCATCTGCAGTGATTTTGGAGCCCCAAAATATAAAGCCTGTCATTGTTTCCATTGCTTCCCCATCTATTTGCCATGAAGTGATGGGACTGGGTGCCATGATCTTAATTTTCTGAACGTTGAGTTTTAAGCCAACTCTTTCGCTTTCATCAAGAAGCTCTTTAGTTCTTCGATTTCTGCCATAGGGTAGTATCATCTGCATATCTGAAGTTATTGATGTTTCTCCCGGCAATCTTGATTCCAGCTTGTGCTTCATCCAGTCTAGCTGTTCTCGTGATATACTCTACATTTAAGTTAAATAAGCAGGGTGACAATATACAGCCTTGACGTACTCCTTTCCTGATTTGGAACCAGTCTGTTGTTCCATGTCTAGTTCTAACTGTTGCTTCTTGACCTGCATACAAATTTCTCAAGAGGCAGGTCAGGTGGTCTGGTATTCCCATCTCTTTCAGAATTTTCCACTATTTGTTGTGATCCACACAGTCCAAGTCTTTGGCATAGTCAATAAAACAGAAGTAGATGTTTTTCTGGAACTCTCTTGCTTTTTTGATGATCCAATGGATGTTACAATTTGATCTCTGGTTCCTCTGCCTTTTCTAAATCCATCTTGAACATCTGGAAGTTCACGGTTCATGTATTGTTGAAGCCTGGCTTGGAGAATTTTGAGCATTACTTTACTAGCGTGTAAGATGAGTGCAATTGTGTGGTATTTTGAGCATTCTTTGGCATTGCTTTTCTTTGGGATTGGAATGAAAACTGACCTTTTCCAGTCTGTGGCCACTGCTGGGTTTTCCAAATTTGCTGGCATATTGAGTGTAGCACTTTCACGGCATCATCTTTCAGGATTTGAAAAAGCTCAGCTGGAATTCCATCACCCCCACTAGCTTTGTTCGTAGTAATGCTTCCTAAGGCCCACGTGACTTTGCATTCCAGGATGTCTGGCTCTCGGTGAGTGATCACACCATCGTGGTTATTTGGGTCATGAAGATCATTTTTGTATAGATCTGTGTATTCTTGCCACCTCTTCTTAATATCTTCTGCTTCTGTTAAGTCCATACCACTTCGGTCCTTTATTGTGCCCATCTTTGCCTGAAATGTTCCCTTGGTATCTCTAATTTTCTTGAAGAGATCTCTAGTCTTTCCCATTCTATTGTTTTCCTCTATTTTTTTGCATTGATCGCTGAAGAAGGCTTTCTTCTCTCTTCTTGCTGTTCTTTGGAACTCTGCATTCAGATGCTTATATCTGTCCTTTTCTCCTTTGTCTTTCACTTGTTTTCTTTTCTCAGTTCCTCAGACAACCATTTTGTCCTTTTGGATTTCTTTTTCTTGGGGATGGTCTTGCTCCCTGCCTCCTGTATAGTGTCACGAACGTCCGTCCATAGTTCTTCAGGCACTGTGTGTATCAGATCTAATCTCTTGAATCTATTTGTCACTTCCACTGTATAATCGTAAGGAATTTGATTTAGGTCAAACCTGAATGGTCTAGTTGTTTTCCGTGCTGCTGCTGCTGCAGCTAAGTCGCTTCAGTCATGTCCGACTCTGTGCAACCCTATAGACGGCAGCCCAGCAGGCTCCCCCGTCCCTGGGATTCTCCAGGAAAGAACACTGGAGTGGGTTGCCATTTCCTTCTCCAATGCATGAAAGTGAAAAGTGAAAGTGAAGTCGCTGTCGTGTCCGACTCTTAGCGACCCCATGCACTGCAGCCTACCAGGCTCCTCTGTACTGGGATTTTAATTCTTAATTTAATGAGATATAATTGACATGTAATATTATATTAGTTTGCATTGCACAGCATAATGATTTGATACATGTGTATGTTATTAAATGATCACCTCTCTAAGTCTAGTCAACATCTATCACTATGCATAGTTACCATTTTTCTTACCCTGGGGTGAGACCTTTTAAGCTCTACTCTTTTAGCAAATTTCAAATATATACGTGCTTAGTTGCTCAGTTGTGTCCAACTCTTCGTGACCCCCATGGACTGCAACACGCCAGGCTCCTCTGTCCATGGGGATCCTCCAAGCAAGAACACTGGAGTAGGTTGGCATGCCCTCCTCCAGAGGACCTTCCCAACCCAGGGATAGAACCCAGGTCTCCTACATTGCAGGCAGATTCCTTAAGTGTTATTAATTGGAGTCACTATGCTGTACATTACATCTCTGGTGTAGGTAAGTATAAAATAGATATTTTATAACTAAAGGTGCATATATTTTCTTTCCTTCACCCATCTTCCTATGTAATAATAAAAGTAAGAAAGGTCTGAAAAATTTTAATCCTTTATGACCTGTGTAATTTACATATTGAATCATAACTTCATGACACGTGTCTCATGCCGTTAAGCTCAGTTTATACTGAGTAATGATTGACCAATTAATCATTATACTTACCAAGTTCAACCTTTGGTTCTTTCAAGTCCTTAAAATTATGGAAGACAAATATTTACTTATGTTTTGATTTGTTGACTTTAGGAGACAGTGGTGCCCTAAACGGGTTTCCCCAGTGACTCGGCAGTAAAGAATCCACTTGCAACGCAGGAGACGTGGGTTTGATCCCTGGGTCAGAAAGATTCCCTGGAGAAGGGCATGGCTACTGCAATATTCTTGCCTAGAAAATCCCATGGACAGAGGCACCCGGCAGGCTGTAGTTCATGGGGTCGCAAGGAGCTGGACATAACAGGTGACTGAGTGAGTGAAAGAGTGCCCTGAATACCTTCATTTTGTTTGTAATATTTTGATTTAAAAATTAGTTAAGTCAAATGTCCACTTTCAAAGCTATTTATTCTCCCTTTGGAGATTCCTATCCTTACTCAATTTTTGAGTCATGAATAATCTGGATGTGCAAAATTCCTGGATGGTGAGCTCAGATATTGGTATGGAATCGTGGGTTTTTGCATATCGAATGGCCTGGTTATGACTGCTTCTCAAGGTTGGAGCCTGGGCATTAAAATCTGAAATGATCTATAGACAGAAATCTGAAGGAAAGGGTTGGCTTCAATTTTCAGGTTGCTATGAAGTATGTATTTCATTTAAGAGGGCATTTAAAGTGTCCACCCTCATGGTGATTGTTATCTTAAATATTCAGTTCAGTTCAGTTGTTCAGTCATGTCTGCCTCTTTGCGACCCCATGGACTGCAGCACACCAGGCTTGCAGGTGCATCACCAACTCCCAGAGCTTGCTCAAACTCATCTCCATTGAGTCAGTGATGCCATCCATCCATCTTATCCCCTATCGTCCACTTCTCCTCCCACCTTCAATCTTCTTAGCATGAGGGTCTTTTCAAATGAGTCAGCTCTTCACATCAGTTACCCAAAGTATTGGAGTTTCAGTTTCAACGTCAGTCCTCCCAATGAATATTCAGGACTGATTTCCTTTAGGATGGACTGGTTGGATCTCCTTGCAGTCCAAGGGACTCTCAAGAGTCTTCTCTAGCACCTCAGTTCAAATATTTATCTTAAATATTAATATAAGGCAAATGTTCATCTTTAAGTTCTGGTTACACTGGAAGTTCACAGTGTGACAGTGTGTAGCATCCTGTTGTTTGTTGTCATGGAAGTCTTGCAATGTCACAAAAGCCTGGCAAAACCAGAAGCTGCAAAGAGATGCCCATGTTGCCATCACTCAAGCTGCTCAGAAGAGCATGTTTCAAAAAGAGGGATCATAGAGTTAGAGATGACCTCTTACTTAAAATTTCTGTTTTGATAAAAGCATGCCCCATTCTTTTTTTCTGAGACACTTAGATTTTTAAATTGCTTGTTATCTGCTTCTAGAGGCTTTCCTTGTCAAGAGTGGGAGCCCGTATCAGGACAAGAAAGTCTGATATTTTGGACACTGGTTTAAAAGTCCTCCATTTGGCCAGTGGTCTCCGTGCCAGGAGAAGAGTCTTAACGGCATTGCTTTGACGTGGATGGATGCAGCTGATGTTCAGGTGACCTTGGCGATGCGCTTGCTCCCCCCTCCCAGGTGACCTTGGCGATGCACTAGCTCAGTGCCCCTCTCGCAGGTGGCACGGACGGCATTCATTTCCACTCTGCCAGGTGTCATCGGGCACTTCCCAGGAGCAAGTGTGGCCCTTCCTAAGCTGCAACCCCTCAAAGTCAAGCAAATGTTTTTCTTCTGTAGGGATAACATTTAGCCTCCTCACTCTCTTTCCAAGAGCTTCCTTCTTGAAAATTCCCACTTCCTAGAACCCTTTGGGAGGATCAGACTCTCAGCATCAAGAAGCCAGACGGGAGGTGCCCGTGAGAGAGCAGGTGCAAGGCTCCGGGGCCTGTGGCTAGGTACTCAGCCTGCACGCAGGGTGGGAAGACGTGGTCTGTGAGTCCCAGTCGGGACAACGGTGGGAGAGCTGAGGCTGGGGGGAGGTTCGGGCACTGGGCCCCCATAGATCGGACACACTGGGGAACTGTTTTGGGTCTGTGTTTTGGTCTCCGTGGTGATTCTGAAAGGGGATGGTCATGCTGCTGTCTGTTTTAGAAAGTGTGGTGAGCAGACAGGTTGACCTCAAGGAGAGAGAACGTGCCAGCAAGAAGGCAGAATCAGGCCGCCGGCCCAGTAGGCACCTGGTGATATGCAACAGGTACAGGCCTGCGCGTCCTGCATGGGTGTAACCAGGACTGAGTGGTTGGAAGCCGGAAGGAGCAGGGATGATGAGGAGTGTTGTGTGGCGGTCGCGGGCTGGTGAATGGAGGTGCGGTTCTCTCTACTGGAGAGTCTGCAGATTTCATTTGGTAAGAAAAGATGAGCAAAGAGAGGATGAGAGCGTGGCCTTGCTAGGGTTAAAGATCCTTTAGCTTTAGAGAGAATGTATAAAAGAAAATCTCTTTCTGAAGTAATTTATGGAAATGCTGTGCTCCTTTGAAGGCTCCGTGTCACCGCGTGGCACTGCGCAACGTTCTCTTTCTTCACCTGTCAGGCAAAGACCACCTCGAAGAGTCTCACTGCTGATTACTAGTTAATTGTCATTAATAAGTGACAACTGACATTATGGGGGCTTAATGCAGAGAGAACAGAAAAGAGCCACAGATATTCTAATGAGCTGACTCCTACGTGCCCTCTATTGTTGTCGAGAATGAGGAGCTGTCGTCATTGTTCAGGAGGTGGGCTTCAATTGCTCTGGAAAATATTCTCTTTTAATTTCTTTATGCAGAGATAATTCCTGGTACTCTGTATTTCTCCCTCTCCCAGCCCCCTCTTCTTTGAGCATGCACGCACATGTGTGCACACACACACACACACACACACGACACACGGTGCACACTTTCCCACTCTCCTGTGAGCAAGCTTAAAACTCCCATGAGCTCTTGCAGCTTGTCCCTGGGCACAGCAGTGGGACCCTGTAACAGAGTGATTCAGTATCCTAGTCATCAATGACTTGGATGGGGACCCAGGTGGAAAGGGCCAGAGCTGAGAAAAGAAGGGTGGTGGGAAGGTGGGGAGGAAGAATTGATTTAACAAGAAAAGATGCACCAGTCGCCAGGGGAGAGCTGCACGTATTGACCAGGAACACACGTCGCAGCCCATTTACCCCAGAGGAATGTTTCTCTTCCAAGCCCTAAGAGCTGTAAGACACTGACAACGACCATCCTCTGCCAAATCCCCACAGAATCCTCCAGAAGACAAGCTGGAGATGAGGGGAAATAATTCAATAGGCATCGAACTTTGAGTTACATCAGTTGCCACTTGTTTTTGATAAGTTTCACCCAAACAGAATCCGCCAGTAAGAATCCTTAACCACCAGGACCCTATTCTTTCTTGCAGATGGGTGTGTATTTACACATAGAGACACTACTTTATTTTGACGTTACCAGAGTAGAAAGTACAATAAAAAACGTACAGCCAGATAATATGGGCCTCGGCTGGAGCACCCTCACAGTGGCCTCCGTCCGTCTGTAGGAGAAGGGGGAGATGAGTGGAGCACAGGCGGCGTCAGTATCGGCTCCAACTCTGAAGGTTTCCAGGCAGGAGCACAGCAGGGTGATCCTGCGGAAGGCGCAGGCTGAAGCCAATAGGAATAAGATGTGTTGTTTTTCAAGTGCCAACACCTCCTAACAACAATTTCTCATGCTATCAGATCATTTCACACCGTGCCATCCACCTTCTATCACGTCTTATCACACAAATGCAGTTTCAAGCCTGATATTTGAAGGCTGCTCTGCTAAAGAGAAAAATTCTGCCTTGATCCTTAAAATGCCGCTGTGGCAGTCACTCCTTTGTGCAACGTGAACCCTCTGCCATGCTCGTGTCTGCTCCGTGATGGGCTTCGGAAGTGGGGCTGTGTTTTGAATGGCAGTGGGCGGCGGGGCCTGGCCTGCTCCCACACTGGCGTGAGCCTGGACCTCCAGCTGATCCTAGCGGGCTACAAAGCGGTGACAGGAGGCGACTATCCTTGTCCTCAAATCGGCTTGCTGCCAGCTGCACCGTGCTGTTGACGTGTGTCGTGATCTCGAGAAAAATGCCCGAGTCTCGTGCGGGCGTGCAGCTCTGGGCCCACATCTGTGGCATTCATACTCATGTCGTTGAGTTCTCAGACTTCCGTTTTCAGCTTGACACTTAGATTTGGTTTGTTGTTTTGTCTGTAATGCTGTGCATCAGCCCCAGCATGGTATCTTCTGTAGCTGTGATCAGCCTGACATCAATATTCTCACTCACCTAACTTTTATACAAAAACATGGACAAGACATCACAAGTCTGTTCCAGGCCCTGGCTGGCCTCGGTGAATGGACATCCATCCATCCCTCGTCACGGCTTCATTGGCATCGTGCAGATGTAAACGAGCAGGGGATCCAAAGGCTGAAGATCAGACTGGTTTATTAACCTCAACTGCTTTTTCATCAGAGTTGCAATAGCACACAAAATGTGCCTCACCCTGCGCTCAATGCTGCCAGTGTTACTGTTCAATCCGCTCAATTATAAATATATCTTATTAGCCATCCTCTCTCCTTCACAGAAATACCAAAATTTGTTCAAGCACCTCTTTTAAAGTGGCAGATAGGCAAACACGCTGGTAGGTTGATGAGATGAATCACGTGTCTGCTTTGGGAGAGTGAAACCTTCCCTGCTTCGCGGAAATGTTACAGCTCCAAGCGCATCCTTGTCCATTAGCACCAAAGCGGCTCAGCTGGGATCTGGTTGCCGCCTGGACCTTCCCTCATGGTCCAGCAGTTAGGACTCCACCTTCCATGGGAGGGGCTGTGGGTTCCATCCTGATCAGAGAGCTGAGATTCCCCCATGCCTCATGGCCCAAAACTTAAAATATATAAAAGGGGCAATATTGTAGCAAATTCAATAAAGATTTTTTAAATGATCTATATCAACATAAATAATAAAAATTTTAAAAATTTCTAAACAAAACAAAATCTGATTGCTGCAACACCTAAAATGTGAGCATTAGTAGAGTCTGAGTTGGAGAGAGAGAGAAAGGGGTCAGGGCAGGCAGGAGACACGCTGTGGAAGGGTTGGGTTGGCTGTCCAAGGTCGACCCAAATAGCCGTGTGGTTGGCGTGCCAAATCCGTGTGTCCCCACCTGCTCACCATGCAGGTTTCCAGGGCGGATATGCAGAGAGGTAGCTTGGCCAGTGAATGGTGTTTGTTAGTCTATGGACCTCGGGCCTCACTGGCTTCTCTCCCCACAGGGGAACAGGTTGATGTGTGGGAGGGATTAGGCGGGCTTTAGGGGACTCAGTAGAAACAAGAAGAACCCCCGACCCTTCACCATGAGCTCTGAGGGATTCCTGTTTGGTTTCCTGGGTGTTGGGCTCTGCAGTCTTCCAAAGAACAGCTTCCTGGGGACCAGGGGCTGGCGTTTCCCTCCTCCGCTCCACAGAAGCCCCTGAAACTCCAGTGCTCTGTGAGTCCTGACCCAGGACCCTCCCAAACTCCTCCCCTCAGGCTGGAACAAGGGTACAGGAGGGAGTGCCCATGGAGGAGGGGGCTGGAAGATGCAGCCAGCAACGGCAGGGCCATCTCCAGGCAGGGAGGATGCTCCCCTTCCTTACGCTGGGTTGAACCAGAGGGAGCCCAGTGAGGCTCCGCTCTGGAGAGACACGATGTTGCCACGGCAGGTGCTGGGCTGCTATGACGGCTTGTTTGGGGGAATCTGGGTAATGCTTAGTTTGTGTTCTAGAAACATTCACCCTTTGGCTGTTGGCATAAATCAGTCCCTTGCCTTGTAGGACTGATGCCCCAGCCAGTAAAGGTGCCCCCACGGTCTCTGCTGAGTGGCCCCTCTACAATGCGGCCACTTGCTTCCTCCAGCCAGCGGGAGAGCATCTCCACTGCATCTCTTTTAGGGATCGCCTTCACCTGCTTAGGCCAGGCCCACCAGGGATCATCGCCTTTTGGGTGAACTCAAAATCATCTGACCCCACCTCTCACATCACGTGCCTTTGCCATATACCTGATCAAGGCAGTGACATCTGACTGATCCCAGGACCCTCCCACACTCCAGGGGAAGCAATCCCCCAGGGAGTGTAGACAACAAGGCCTGAAGTTGAGGGCCACTGTAGAATCTGCCTTCCACATCCCACAAGAGCCTGAGGTCAAGTGCCTCTGATGTGTAAAAGTGGGTCGGTTAGTAGCTCAGTTGTGTCCAACTCTGCAACCCCATGGACTGTAACTTGCCAGGCTCCTCTGTCCATGGGATTTCCCAGGCAAGAGTACTGGAGTGGGTTGCCATTTCCTTCTCCAGGTGATCTTCCTGATCCAGGGATTGAACCCGGATCTGCTGCATTGCAGGCAGACTCTTTACCCTCTGAGCCACCAGGGAAGACTTCTGATATGAAAGGTCAAGTCCAAATGACGTCACGTGGCTCACTCGATGTGGGCTGACCACGGGTGAGTAGCCGTGTGGCTCAGTTTCCATGTCTGAAGTCTGAGGCTGAGAACAGCGTGTGTGTCCTGCCTCGTGGAGATGGAATGAGACGATGTTTGCGGGGTGCTTGGCAGGGAGTTTGGCCGCATGAGCGCTCGATAAATAAGAGCTATAACTCACTGCTGAAGCAGAAGCCTGTGCTCTGCACTGGCCTTGTGGGTGATCTGCAGCGCAGAGTACTGTTTCTCAGAGTTTCGTCATCTCCTGCAAGATGTGCTGAGGTCGGGTCGGGGGCGCAGGGGACGCCCTCCTCGGGCCGCGGTTAAGGCTTGGAAGTCAGATTCAGGAAAGAAGTGACTTCCCTGTGCCAACCCCTAAGGATGGAGGGCTGACCCCCAGCATGAGGAGGAACTGGCTTCAAGGATTTGACCACAAAGAGTAAGTAATATGTTTTTAAAATAAACTTCAGAGAGACAGTGAATTTGCCTGTATTTGGCCAGAAACACTCTGAAATTCCTCCAGGATGGGGCTTGAAAATATCTTACAGAAGTTCTGTGCTATAATTTTTGGCTCACAGAGCATTTATAAACGCAAGATAGTGACATTGTATGGCGAGATTGGTGAATTTGGGGTCGGTTAGTAATCAATAAATTTGTGAATAACATGTGGTTGTATCACATGAGTGTGTCAGCAACGGTGTTTGAGGTGTGACCGGGGTTACGACAGCCTGCAGCTTCCATGCCCACGCTGACTGCAGCCCGTCACCCTGCTCCCCGGCTGAGGAAAGCCTCTGAGCTTGGGTGAGCCACCCCAACCTGCGTCCAGTTCTCGGCAAAGAAGAAGCTGATCTGTGGGGATGGTGCAGTGACTGCAGGGTCCTACTAGACCAGCAGCTGACACCCCAAGCCGGAAGGAGGTGTTTGTTCAGTGTTATTATTTCTGCCCGCTTCCCTGGTGGCTCAGTGGTAAAGAACCCTCCTGCCAATGCAGGAGACACAGGAGATGCAAGTTCAATCCCTGGGTCAGGAAGATCCCCTGTAGGAAGATCCCCTGTAGTAAGAAATAGCAACCCACTCCAGTATTCTTGCCTGGAGAATACACAGAGGAACCTGGCGGACTACAGTCCATATGGTGGTAAAGTGTTGAACACGACTGAGCGCGTGCGCGCGCGCACACACACACATGCACATTATTTCTGAAAGTGCAGGATTGGGTACACAAAGCTTCCCTTTGTTGAAACACTGATTTTTGTCAAGTTTAACGAGTGTTCAGTAGGTGAAGGGGCCTGTCAGGGTGGGGAGAATCTCAAAGTGGGAGCTAACTCCTGGCTCCCCACTCAGTGGCTGGTCTCTTTGTTACCCCTGTTTTCAGTATTATAACCGAGAATCATTGCCAAATCCAGTCATCTTCCCCTCCGTGCCTTCTCCAAAGAGTTTTACAGTTTTAGCTCTTATGACTGAGTCTTTGATCCATGTTGAGCTACTGTCGTATGTGGTATAAGGTAAGGATCCAACTTTACTATTTTGCATGTAACTGCCCAGTTGCATCCGCACTGTCATTGAATTTTCTGAGCATCCTTTGAAAATCATCTAACAACACATGCAAGGAAGGAAATAGCAACCCACTCCAGTACTCTTGCCTGGAAAATCCCATGGACGGAGGAGTCTGGTAGGCTACAGTCCATGGGGTCGCAAAAGTCGGACACTGCTGGGCGACTTCACTTCACACGTGCAAGGACTCCTTCCTGGGCTTTCTCTTCTGTTCAGCTGGTCTTCTGTCTGTCTTTGTTCCTTGTGCCTGTTCTAACGACTGTAACTCTGTAGAAAATTTGGAATCAAGAAGTATGAGTGCAACTCTTAGAGTTTTCTTTCAAGGTTGTTTTGGCTAGCCCCAAATTTTTGGATTATCATTCTTTTTTTTTCCCTCTGGACCTATTAACATCTCTCAGAGAAATAATCCTCTGAACCAGTTTGGGCAACTTTACTTCAAAAGTATTTTTTCCCAAACTGTAAAATTAGTTTGCAATTTGTCTTCCTAAAGTCCATAAGAAAACGATTTTCATTCACGTTCATCATAAGAATGTAATGGCCAGGTTGTTCCAAACTGTTGGTGGACTGTAGTTTATTCCTGTCCCTGAGGACGCATTGCTCCGTAAGAAGCTTAGATTCCTTGTCATCCTTCCAGGTCTGGGGGCTGAACTTCTCTGTGCTTTATCTGCAGCCTTCCCTATCCGTGAGCCTGGAAGGCAGCCTGTTGGAGATGTTGTGACAATTAGTAAAACGGAGTCTGTAAAAATGCTTTGAATACTTTGAAAGAAAAGTGTCAGGTAAATTCAGGGAAAAGAACTAGCAGAACTCTCGAATCAGGGCAAACATCCATTTCCCCCATCTTTTTATGGAATGTTGCAGGTGGAACATTCCCTTCTCCAGAGATCCTGAGATTTCATGAAGTCTGTGACTTCTGTGATGAAGTTGTGTTATCGGAGAATGCCTCGAAAGCAGACCAAATGGGAATTGCCCTGCTGCGGTCCAGACACTGAAGGTTCTGGGGTAATTTCTGGCTGCAGGGCCAGGTGTAGAAGAGCCCCCTTGCCTTTAAAGCCCACTTGGAGGCACAGCTCCTTCCTTCATGTTTTCATTTTTATTAACTTTATGCATACACATTATTTTTAAAAGCATAGATTTCTATAGGGCTTACTATAGGGAAATTATAGGGAATAATTATATTTATATAAATAGAAATATAATGATTATATAATGATAAAATTATATAATTATACATATAATAATTGTATAATTATAGGCAAATAAATAGATCTTCCTAACCCAGGAATCGAACTGGGGGTCTCCTGCATTGCAGGCAGATTCTTTACCAACTGAGCCATCAGGGAAGGGATTATAGGGAAATATCTGTTCCTAAGTCAACTTTTGGTTTCTTCATCTAGATGTCAGTGATTTTCTTTTAAGCTCTATATACTATATAACACCTTCCTACTCTGGATAAAATAATACTGCTCAATTAACCACCTCTCACCATCCCTCTCCCCCATATAGCCCTCCCTCACGCTCTCAGAAGAACTATCTGTTTTGTTTGATCAATAGTCCATTTTTACGTCACTATGACTTTTAAACTGTTATTTAGAGCTGAACTGTATGAGATCCCAGGATTGCATTTCTCTTGCTGTACACTGTTCATTTTCTGGTGGACTCCCCTGGTGGCTCAGCGGTGAACAATCCGCCTGCCATGCAGGAGACACAAGTTCAATCCCTGGGTCGGGAAGGTCCCCTGGAGGTGGGCATGACAGCCCACTCCAGTGTTCCCGCCTGGAGAATCCCATGGACAGAGGAGCCTGGTGGGCTACAGTCCAAGAGTTGCAAAACTTTGGGGGTGAGGGGAATGGAAGGGCTTCTGTCCCTGCTTCACTCCAAAGGGTTTGTTTGGCACTGTTGATGCCCATTTTCTGGATACATTTTCCTCACTTGGTCTCCAAGACGCCACAATCTTGTTTTCCTTGCCTCCTTGGTGTCCCTGTTGGTCACTCCTTCCCGTCTGGACTCTGTTCTTCTGCTGTTGGTTCTTCCAAGATTTAGAAAGAGACATGGCATCAGCTGGTATTACAAAACCTCAGTCCCATTGGAGAGGACAAACAGGTATCTTTTCTAAGAACAACTGCTATCGCCTGGCCTTATTTTCACTCTTTTCCAACTTATTCTTTAAAAAGATTGATCTAAAAAGTATCATTGGGGGAAAAAAACATAGAAGGGCTTCTTGAGAAATGGAGGTAGGTTTACAGGCAATAATTTTCTCCTACATGGGGATAGGGGAGTTAGAGATATTTAGGGTTTACACACACACACACATACGCTCACTCACTCAACTCACTCACACGATTTATCCTCAACTGAGAAGTTAACACAGTTTCTATAACAATAATAAGAATTGTGAGAGTGTGTCTCCTTTCAAAGCACGGGAAATTTACCCCTTAGGGTTCACATAAATTCGAGGGGTTGATCGTGTGAAATGTTCTTTTATGGGCAATAAGGGCACTGAGAAGCAGCTACGTGTTTTCCTAAACCCGGCCACCCACCAGCGTACGTCTGCATAATTCTTCAGCTTTTCTTTCTGGAACTGATGGACAGTGAGCACTTGGCGGATAGGATGCAGTCACTACCTACAGCTCACCATCTCTCTGCAGAAGCTGAGTATCAGCAGCATCTTTGGTTATTAAACCTCACCCTGGTTCTAGCGTTCCTCCCTTCAGGTGTTTTCATTAGAAGCATTTCCCGCTAATACAGACTGAATTCTATCCCTGTGTCGTTAACGCTTTGTGCGGTAAGCAGAACACTGCTCTGCTGGAAAGCGTAGGTTCTCACTGTAAAGAAATAGATTCTTTTTCTCTGTCTCTTACACACAGACACACACACACACACATGCATGCCCAGCCAACTGCTAGGCAGAGTGTTGGGATAACAGGATTCTTCCCTTTCCTTGGGTTAGGTCAAAGGCAGAGGCTTGCACCAGTACTCTCTAACATGCTTTAAAATGCCTTGCAAAGGAGAGCATCAGTACACGGACTGCACCCGTGCACCGAAACGTCCCATCCACAATGACCCAAACCCTCCACGGAATTTGGGGTGGTTCCACCCTGTCAGCTCACCCACACACAGCCTTTCACGCTGACTTCCCCGACCTTGCTTCTCAATAGTCAACAGGTAACTATTAACCACAGATACGATTGTCAGCTGCATGCATTTGGAAGAGTCCTCTTTCCTGTGTGTCCCCCCACCTCTGGCTGGTGCCCCTTCTGCTCATGGCTGCCCTGCCCCACAGGTTTCTGGAGCCACAGGGGAGTTGCACATGTCGCATGTCCCTTGGGTGGACTCACCGAGCTCGGAAAGCCGGGAACCATGGGTGCTTTGATATTGGCCCTGAAGCCACTTTGCAGCTGTTGTTTCCTGGTGACACTACTTCTCATGCATAGTGAGGGGGAGGTCCCCGCTTCCCACAGTCTTTGTGGGGTTTTTGTGTTTTGCCTTATTTTACAGAAAGACTGCAAGGCCCTCACTCCAGGATTCAATCCCAGGGATTAAACCCAGATCTCTTACATCTCCTGCATTGGCAGATGGGTTCTTTACCACTGACACTACCTGGGAAGCCCCAGAGAGAGCTGGGATTCAGTAGGGGTTTTGTTAAAACATGGCTGATTCATGTCAGTGTATGGCAAAAACCACTACAATATTGTAATTAGCCTCCAATTAAAATAAGTAAATTAATTTTGAAAATAATAATTTATAATAAGTCAGTCTTCCTTCAACTTGCATGGACCCTGAGGAGGTGACCTCTGTTAGCAGTTTCTTACATGACCTCAAGCAGCCTCTTGCCCATCTGGGTTGCCCCCTTGCCCCTCGGCGCCCTGGAGATGTCCGAGCCCTGCCCCCTGTTTTTTCCCACAGCCCTGAGGAAAGTCTGGGATTGGAGGGAGCACGTGCGGGTGCTCAGAAACCCCCGTTTTTGCCAAGTCTCTTTGGGAGGACAGTAACATACCCAGGGTGTCTACCCAAGACTTCCTCCTGCAGACGGCGTGCTCAGAGCAGTCTCTTTCTTCATCCCTTGAGTGAGCTGGACACTACTCTGGGCCTGCATGTCGGATGAAAAGACAGACAAAGGCTCTGGTCCTCCTCACCGGGCCGAGGTGGGACAGGGGCAGCCCTCCTGAGGCTGATTCCAGGCGCTCCATCCTGACCCCCGGCGTGTATGGCCTCCTTTGCCAAAAGTCTCACTGCTCTTGGTCATTGAGCTTCATTGTTCTCGGCCACGTCTGAACCCTCTAGGTGGGATGTCACCACCAGGCCCGATGTCTGAGTTTTCTGCCCAGCACATGTGTGCCCACCGTGGACTGAGGTGGTCACTTCCTGCTCATGACCTTGCACATCCACATGCCTTGGGAAGGAGTGAGCTGGGTCTTCTCTTCTGTAGCATGCCGGCCTTGTGGCCTGGAGTTCAGGGCCCAGGGCAGCGTCCAGGGGTTGGTGATAGACTTGTAAATGGGGCAGAACATGGCCAGGGCCTGTTGTGAGGGGCCTCGTTTGGCAAAGGGTTGAAATCCACGCTGGGCAGATGGCTGGGTGGTTGGCCAATCTCTAAACTCCAGAACTGAGAGGCAGAGGGCCCTCAGTGCTGCGGCATCTGGCCCAGGGTCACCAGCCGTGATGGGGAGGGGTCCAAGCGCCCCCGGCTCCGGTGCAGGTACTCCCAAAGGAATGTTATCAGAGCCCACGAGGGGCCCCGGCAGCAAAGACGCAGCTAGTCTTACCAGCGCCCATGTGGACGGTGGCTTTGAAGTAATCCTATGTTGACTGAAAAAATTCAGGTGACATCTTATACCCATGGTCTAGCTCTGCGTTGAGCTTTAGGACTTAGGTGAATGGGAGGTCTCAGAAATCGCTGATCACGGGGTGAGAGTCCAGCAACAGGGAACGGAAGGGAGTCGGTAGCTTAGCTCCACACAGGCCAGGGGGCTGCCACCCTGTGGGGCAGAGACCTGTGACTCTCATGTCTGTGACCCCAGCTGTGACCCCAGGTTACCCTTTGACCTGGGCCATAGCAGTCCAAACAGAATGCAAAATTCAAACAAGATGCGTGCATCTCCTGTTGGAACTGGGGTTGACCTGGCTGTCTGTCTTTCTGCAAGTGTGCCTATTTATGGCTGGGGGTAAAGATTGTACTTTTTTTTTTTTAATAGGTGATTTAAACCTCATTCCCTGCTAGAACTTCTGAAAAAGAAATCTCAATGGGATCAGCTCCACAAATTAATAATAAACTAAGTTGTGTTCTTCAATGTGATTTCCTATAAGTAGAAGTGGCCTCTTGGGGGTCCTTTTTCAAGGACAGCAAGTTAGGTAAGTATGGGGAACTGTATAAATGCTGCATACAGAGAGCTTTTCAGTGATCAATAGATGCACGTGATCTCCTCTAGTCCTGATGGAGTCTTTAATTTTTGAGCTGGATGTTAGACTCTTGTATTATCAACATGTCATCAATCCGTCGCTCCCTCCCTTCATCCATTTATCCATCCATCCTTCATCCCATCATCCATCCATTCATTTATCCATCCCATGACCCTCCCACCTCCACCCATCATTCTCTCCTTCCATTCATTTCTTTATAATCAAAGATCCACCCAGGTATATGAATAATTATGTGAATGACAAGAGTTGATGTCCTAACTGGGCTTCCCAGGTGGCTACGTCAGTTTGTGCTTTTTAGTACAGTGGGTTTTTGTAAACCTGTTCTATATCCATGTGGAAAACAAGGGTTGCTTCCACTAAGTTTAGGTTCACTACTTTGAAAAGAGCTGATAATAGCAAGTTGCTAAAAAATATGTTGCTGCCAAACTAGATGTAAGAAAACAACTGAAAAAAATGCTTAAATCTACAGGGAATCATTTTTTCTGTCATTTTCCCTCTCCCTGCTTCCCTGCCTGCTTCCTTCCTGTTCTTCCTCGCCCCGCCCTTTCATCTTTCTTATTCTTCTCTTATTTTTACGCTTCTCCGCTTGGGTCCTCCTGGGGCCCCAGAAGAGCCAGGTGGCCGCCGTCGCATGTGCTGCTTTTGGTGTCTGCTCCTGCGAGCCCTCCTCTGCCCCCATCACTTTCTGAGCTGCCTGTCCCTTCAGTGATGCCCGTGCGGTTGGAATCGGAGCAGAAAAGGTAGACACAGCCACCCTGGAGGCCAGCAGACTGGGTGCAGATTCCAGCTCCCGAGCGGCAGTCTGTAGCATTCCGAAACCTCGGCGAATCCTCTGATAACCGGGCAGATGATAATATTCAAGGGAGAAGCACTTTCATGTTGGCTGAGAGAGCCTCAGCTTTGGAGGCAGATGTCTGATCTGGCTGCTGACCGGCCCGCCTCAGTTGTGTGATTTTGGCAAGAAACTTATGTCACCGGGTTTTCATTTCCACCACAGCAAAATATTTGGGAGAATGGTGGTGTGTGTGAAGGACTTCCTGCCATGCCTGACCCAGAGTGAGAGCCCAGCAAATGGTCACTAGGATCGTATGGCCCTTGGAGAAGTCTAGAGGACTCACCATGGCCATATGATGGCTAAGTTTTGTTTTCCTTTTTTTAAGGGTGAAAGTGTTAGTCGCTCAGTCATGTCCGACTCTGTGTGACCCTATGGACCGTTGGCCATAGCGTCATCTCTCTAGGCAAGAATACTGGATTGGGTTGCCACTTGCTTCTCCAAGGGATCTTCCCAGCTCAGGCATCCAAACTGGGTCTCCCTGAGCTACCAGGGAAGCCCTCCTTTTTTAAAAAAAATATTTCCCCAACTTTTATACAGTGAGTATATATAACATCAGGAAAAATATTATAAAGTGACAATAACAATTGTTCTTGCCTGTCTATCCCCTTCTAGAACTTATCTTGAACCCTTCTTCACTTCTAGAGCCTGTGCTTATTATACATAAAGTTATAACGTCATGAGATATTGGGAAAGCCATGTTGATTTTCAACTTAAAAAGCAAAAAAAGTTGAGTTTGGCACATTTATGTGTTGCGTGATAATAGAGCTCCACGGAATGTTCCTGACACCCGTGTGGCCAAACGGGGTTAGAAACATGCTTGGTCGGGGAGAAAAGGGACTTTGTTCATCAGGAAAGTCCTCCAGGGAAGTTTGCTGGTGTGGCTGACCTTCCCCCATCCCGATGACTGCTCACACCCACCACAGACATCAACGGGCTTTTTTCTGAGTTATTCGCTCTCTATAAATGGGAAGTTATTTCTGTCTAAAAATATGCAAAATACATTAGAAGGTAATTGCAAGACATTCAGGATTCGAAAAACTTACTTTGATGACTTTTAATGGCAATATATACTATCTTCCATTGAGCACAAGTTTGTTTTGTTAGTAATGCTAATTGTTCAAACAGCCCTAAATGGCTTAAAAAACCTGGCAAACACTTGTCTAATACCACTAAGCAGATGGAAAAATTTCTAATTAAATCTAAATTTATTCTTTATCTCTAACTTCTCTCAGAAAAAGAGGAGGATCGCAGTACACTTGACTCTGCCGTGAACCCCCTGCTTTCCACCCCTGCCTCCCGTGTGCGTTTAGAGCAACAATTCTAAAACTCTCTGTGGTCAAGGTCGACTTTATTAACTTTTTAAAATTCCCAGTTACATTAGCAATGACCTCATTCTAGAACTTCTGCTTCGTTATTCTTTAAAATTCAAAACTTAGTCTTTTTATTAATTTCTTCTTTTTCAAAATTTACCAAAATATTAGTCAGTATTTAGATTCATCAGTATAATTTTACTGATTTATCAGGTTGCTCTTATTTTTATTGAAGCACATTCTTTGGCCCTTCTTTTTCCCTCAGTGAGGGTTCTGTGATTAACAAAACATTTGTCTTTGTAAGTCTGTGCGTGTGTGCTCCGTTGCTGGAGTCGTGTCTCTGTGCGATCCCATGGACTGTAGCCCACCAGGCTCCTCTGTCCGTGGGGTTCTTCAGGCAAAAATACTGGAGTGGGTTGCCATGCCCTCCTCCAGGGGATCTTCCCGACCCAGGGACTGAACCTGCATCTCTTAGATCTCCTGCATGCAGGTGGGTTCTTTTACCACTAGCATCACCTGGGAAGCCATTTTAGGTCTGAAAATGCCTTTATTTCCCCTTTTAGGGAAAAAGGCCTCTAATTCCACCATTCAGGGACCATTTGTGTAGATACAGAATTGTGGGCTGGTAGTATCTTTTCTGCAACACCGAGATGATATTGTAACATTGTGCTCTGGCCACTTTTGTGTCTGATATGAAATCGGCCATCATTCTAATCAACGTTCTTTCTTTCCACTATTGTGTGTTTAGGTGTGGGCTTGTTTATGCTTTTTATTACCAGCTTTCAGTGTTTGCTTTTCAACCACTCACTGTCTACCTTCTGTCTACTCACTGTCTACCAATTCTGAGAAAGTTCTCAGCAACTATGCCTCTGGATAACTGCTTTTCTGCCATTGTACCTGTTCATCCTTCAGCAGTATTGGAGCCCCTTGGTCTGTTTTCCGAGTCTTGATTCGTCTTTTATGTGTCTTACCATTTGGTCTATCTCTGTTACATTCTTGGTAAATTCCTCGCTATCATCTTCCACCTCACTAATGCTCTTTTCATCTGTGTCAGCTTAGAGCTTGCTTTGCCAGCTCACTTTCCATTTTGTGACCATCTTTTCATCTCCTGGATTTTTCATCTGTCTCTTGTTCATATTCATTTGCTCGTGTTTCATACTTGCCTGTTTTAACTTCCCAATGCCTGTGTGTTGTGGCAGATCGAGCCCTTTCATGGCCCAAATTCCTTGCCTGCCCTCAAGCAGATGCCTCCATTGTACCTGCAGTTTCTCCCTCCAAAGAGGCTATGTTTCCTCCTTCCTCAGCCTGGCTCACTCTGTGACTTACCTGGGCCCAGAGAGGGCAGAAAAAGTGATAGTGAGTCCATGATCCACAGAGGCCTTCCTGTTTGCACACACTTCCTTGCTCCCTGAGAGTGGGAGCAGACCAGCCTGCTGGAGCATGAGAGACACACGGAGCAAAGCTGAATCACCGGTCACCTCAGCTGAGGATCCATCCCGAGGTGTGAGTGGCCAGCGGAGCTCAACAGAACACATGGCTCCCCCAGACACATGAGCAAATACATGCTTATTTTTTGTGCTACCAAGATTTTGCATATTCTTGTTGCAAACCACATATCTGGCAAGGACTAAACATCTAGAATATTTTAAAAAAACTCTCAAAATTCAGTCCTAAAATAACAAAAATCCCATTAGAGAGTGGGACATTTCTAATGCAGAGACATTTCACCCAAGAGGACATACAAATGGCAGAAAAGCACATGAAAAGGTTCTTAATATCATTAGCTATCAGGGAAATGCACATTAAAATCACAATGATATATTATATACCTATCAGAATGGCTAAAATAAAAAATAACAGCAACATCAAATACTGATGAGGATGAGAAGAAATGATCACTCAGTTATTTGGTGGGAATGTAAAATGGTACAGTCACTGTTTGTAAAAACAGTTTGACTCAATAATTTCACTCTTGGGCATTTACCCTGGAGAAATAAGAATTTCTGCTCATATAAAATCCTATATGCCAATGTTTTATTTGTAATAGTAAAAAACTAGAAAGAACTCAGATGTTCTTCAATGGTGATTAGTTAAGTGAGCTCTGGTACAGCTGTAACCTGGACCACTACTCAGCAATAAAAAGGAAAAAATTATCAGACTATTGTAACAGCAGATTCACTGGGAAAGACCCTGATGCTGGGAAAGATAGAAGGCAGGAGGAGAAGGGAACGACAGAGGATGGAGATGGTGGGGTGGTGTCACCGACTTGATGGACATGAGTTTGAGCAAACTCCAGGAGAGAGTGAAGGACAGGGAAACCTGGTGTGCTGCAGCCCATGGGTCACAAAGAGCTGGACATGACTGAGCAAGTGAACAACAGCAGCAACAAGGGATGTATGTTATATGATAAAAGCCAATCCCCAGAGTTCACACACTGCTTCCACTTATATAACATCATTGAAAGGACAAAAGGATAATAATAGAAAACAGGTTAGTGGTTTCTAGGGGTTAGTGATGGGCTTGGGGATGGGAGGAAGTGTGTGTGACTATAAAAGACAACATGGGGACCACGGGGGGCAGAGTTTCTGTATCTTGACTGGATCAAAGTCAACATCCTAGTTATGATATTATACCACGGGTTTATAGGGTGTTACCCCAAGACAACTGGGTGAGGGGTCCAAGGATGGCTCTGTATGTTTCTTTCTTTTAAATTTTTTATCAGAGTGCAATTGCTTCACAATGTTGTTAGTTTCTGCTATATCAGCTATATAGCAAAGTGAATCAGCTATACTTACACGTGTATACCCTCTTCCTTGGATTTCCTTCCTATTTAGGTCCACACAGAGCTCTGAGTGGCGTTCCCTGAGCTCTCCGGTGGGTTCTCATTATTTATCTATCTTATACATTGTTGTTTGTTGTTTAGTTGCTAAGTTATGCCCCACTCTTTTGTGACCTCACGGACTGTAGCCCGCCAGACTCCTCTGTCCATGGGATTCCCCAAGGACAAACTGAAATAGGTTGCCACTTCCTTCTACAGGGGATCGTCCCAACCCAGGGATTGAACCTGGATCTCCTGCATTGCAGCCAGATTCTTTATCCTCTGAGCCACCTGGAATCCAAAGATAAATTAATTCAAAGTATCTGTCGCTGCTGGATTTAGAAGGAGATGAAGAGATCCAAGTGTGAACTGCAGTGTCATCTGACTAGAAGCAAACGTTTTGGTAAAACATGGTAGTGAATCAGATCCTTGGCTTTGAGAGAAGGTGTGTAATATGTGTCCCGACTTCTGGGTGGAGAAGAGGGAAGTGCTCCCCTTCTTGGTGTCTTCCTGGAGGACGTCTGCTCTCTGCTCTGTGCAGTCCATGAAGCACGTGTGGGATGCCAAGTCTCTCCAAAGTCTAGAAACATTACTCCATTAGCACCAAAAATACGAGCATTCCTGCTCATGCAACATGTAAAAGTTGTGAAATTTAAAAAAAAAATGAAATAAGAATAAAACAGTGAACTTCTACCCTGGCTTTTCTTTATAGAACACAAGCATTTTGAAGGTGGGATTCTACTCTCCAAATGGGCCCAAGTGTGCCTTCTCTCAAAAAATGTCTCCCTCACTACAGACAATGGTTTTGGATTGCCATGCTGTTCATCTGTGCGTCTCCCTGTGAGTTTCAGCACACCAACAAAATCGCCCTTCTTTCTTTTCCTCCCTTTCTATTTTTAACACAAAGAACATTGCATTTTACAAGGGATCCAAACAGGCTGTAAGGTGTTTTCTGCTTCCCTTTAATTCCGGGGCTCAGCCACAACCCTCTCCAGTGCCATTCCCCATCACAACTAGGATTTAAATATTCTTATCAGTTTGTTTTAGACAGTCTTCAGCCCCCTTGTGCCGTTTCAGGAAGCCTGTCCAGTGTCTCCTTTCTCTCCTCTCGCCTTCTCCTCTCCCTCCTCTTCCTCTCCCCCTCCCTCTCCTCCTCCTCTCTTTTCCTGGGAGAAAGAGATTTCTTTGTGGTTGGGGGTGACTGATTGAATTTTACCTGAGCTAAATTATAGTTGCACATTCTAGTAATTGCAGAGGGCCACACGGAGAAACAAAGCATTGACTGCTGTTGTACTGGGATTTCCCAGATGTATAATTTCAAATTGATATGAAAAAAAAAAAAAAGCCTTGCAATGCATTAATAATAGCATAAAATGTAACTCCGTCGGCCAGGGGTGAGTGGAAGCTTTATTTTCTTAGCTACAAAACAAGCTATAGACCTCAGGTGACTAGCATTTATTGTTAGAATGGGTTTTCTATTGCATACCTCCTGAAACACAAAATAAGAGAAGATTTATGCCAAATCCTGGCCCGTTCACCACGCTCTGCACCATATACCCAGCAAGCAGATGTCCAGCGTTAAAGCACCGGCTCGTTGTTATTTTTTCCCTTTTTATTCAGTCCTTTGAAACGCAGAAGGTGCTTCTGTAATTCAAAAGCACCCATCCACATCTCGGGGAAGAAGCAGGTCACGCAGGCTATTTCTTTTCTATGGTGTCATTATTCTCTTCCCAGCGTCTGACAAATACCACTCTTGTGACGTCAAAAAAAGAAGAAAATCTGAGGGAAGTCATATAGTTTCCTTAACATTGGAAGACACCAGGCCAGAGTACCTTATTTCATCTGAGAACGCTGTGTGTGTGCATGGGTGTGCGTGCCTGGCCAGGTCTGTCCAGGGCAAAGAGAAGCAAACAAGCTTTTGCATCAGACGCAAGTTACGGGGACATTGAAAGGATGCACAATACGCTCCATCCAAACTCAGAAGATATTTAAACACAGCTGGAGAACATGTGTGCGCATCTTCACCAACAAGCAGAGTGCTTTACCCATGCAGACCAAGGTCACCTAGGGTATCCCCTCAGCGGGCCATCCGGTGAAGCCAGCAGCTGGCTGGAACAGCAGTAGCTCAGTCATTCTGCAATGTCATTGTTGCTGCCCCTCCCAGAGCAGGGGTGGGCTTGATGTTCTGTTTTGCGGTGAATGACACTAAGGGTCACAAAGGCACCTACAGGTCTGGGGGTTTGAGGCGGGGTGGAGGCTGGGCCCTCCCTCTCCTCCACGGCTCAATCCAGAGGTCAGGCCAGCTGTGTGCTTCGCTTCCACCAAGGGGATGCTGGAGGTATGGCACGCCACCTATCACCATGGCAACCATGAGGTCCTCTCCTCACCCTGGTCACCCTGCCCTTAATGGGGCTTGAAAAGATGCTGCAGCTGGTCCAAGGGCTCTTCCCTGCTTGCTTATTGAGGGCCCTTGGCCAAGGAGGGCCCTGTGTTCTTCCTGTCTCCAAGAAAAGGCGGAATGGGAGTTTATTTACGTAAAGCTTCACAGCCTCAAGAGCGACACCAGTTCTTTGTGGACGAAGTGTGGCAGCAGACGCCTGGGAGCCCCTCAACCCACCCTTCGGGTGCTGAGCAAGGGCTGGGCACATGGGACCAGCCAGCTGAGGAAGGAGGCCACTTCCTGGCCTTGACCTTGGCTGGAATGGACGTCCCCTCTCAGGGCTGCCAGAACTGAGCCCAAAGGCCACCTCCTGGGAGAGGCCGCCCCACGGCCCTGCCCCCACCACACCCTCCATGGGGACCTCACTCCTCTGCACACCCTCACCTTGGTGCCCATGGACCCATCTGAATGCACATCTCTCAGGCGGAGTGAGGGCCATGTCTGCTGCTCAGCACTGAGCAGATTCTGCCGGACGGCTGATCCTTAACAGATAGCGGAGAAGACATGCGGAGTCCTCTGTAAGCCTTACAAAGATGCCTGCAGCTCCCTGCTCCCAGCTTCCCTCCTCTCTCCTGAATGTGTAACGGGGAAACTCTGTGGGAAAGAGGTGTCCATTCCCTGTGGGCCAAGGTCAACACGGTATCAGTGCACTTCCTGTGGGCCAAGGTCAACACGGTATCAGTGCACTTCCTGTGGGCCAAGGTCAACACGGTATCAGTGCACTTCCTGTGGGCCAAGGTCAACACGGTATCAGTGCACTTCCTCGAATCCTCTCTCTTCCTTGGATTATCTGTGTATCATCCAATGGATCACTGGCCTTTCTAACTCTAGGTTTCTTTTCTGTGGGTTCTACTTACAGGCTGCTGAGGGATGAAATGGTATCTAGAAGGTCATTAGCGGTGAGTGGCCACTCGGCAGGTGTCGGTTCCTGCCCCACCTGAGGCCAGGCGCATGGATGCTGCAGGGATCTTGTTTTAAGAGAGAGCGTGGCCAGATGTCTACCAGTGCTGTTGGGAGGGTGTTTGCTCTCAGGCTTTGAAATCGGTACAGCAGAATCTCCGTGAGCCAGAGGCTGAGAGTGTGTCTCCTGCTAAAATGCATACATTGAAAGCTAACTCTCTAAGGCGATGCGTTAGAACAAGGCCTTTGGGAGGTGACAGATCGTGAAGGTGGAGCCCTCTAGACTGAGATTTGTGTCTTTATAAGGGAGACCCCAGAGAACTCTCTCTGCCGCGTGAGGATGCAGCAGAAGCTGGCCATCCAAAGCCTGGAATGGAGGAAGGCCATCTGACCACCCGGGCACCTGATCCTGACGTGCAGCCTCCAGAGATGTGCGCCATGACTGCCATCGTCTATAACACTCCTGGTCTCCCCCGTCTGTGAGGTTTGTCAGGGCAGCCCGAACGGCCTGGGACCCCGTGTTCCTTCCTTAGGAGCCGCTCTTCACTGAAGGTGCTCAAAGATGGAAGCGGAACTTGTGCAAATGCCGCCTAGGCGTTCCTGATCATACAGAAAGTGAAAGTGAAAATCGTTCAGTCGTGTACTCTTTGCAACCCCATAGACCATGCGGTCCACGGAATTCTTCAGGCCAGAATACTGGAGAGGGTAGCCTTTCCTTTCTCCAGGGGATCTTCCTGACCTGGGAATCGAACTGGGGTCTCCTGCTTTGCAGGCGGATTCTATACCAACTGAGCTATCAGGGAAGCTCATACAGGCTGGGGCTTACACAGGGCAGGCACAACCCTATCCTTCTAGAGAGAGGAGACCAGCGGTTCTCAAGGTGGTCCACGGACCCCCGAGGGTCCTCAAGGGACTTTAAAGGATCCATGAGGTTCAAGTTATTGTAATGATAATATTGAGATGCTATTCTTTCTCTTACAAGTGTATTTCAGAGGTTACATGATATGTGATTGCAACAGACCCAGAGCCGAAAGAGAAGAGAGGCCAGCCGTCTTCTCTAAAGCCCGACTTTAAAAAGATTTGCAAAGATCCATACAGTGCCACTAATTACTTTTTATTTTGGAAAAAATAGATATTTTTCATGAACAAATGGTACTGTTATTATTAATAGTAGTATTAATGGTACTAAAATTAATTTATTATTTATAAATGAATTAATATATATTTTTCTCTTCTAATTTATAACGACAAATATCAATAGTTATAACCTACAGACTACAGTTTATCTGAGACTCTCCACAGGGAGAGGGGTCTTACCAGGTGGCACAGCGGTAAAAAACCTGTCTGCCAATGCAGGAGACATGAGTTCAATCCTTGGGTGGGGAAGATCCCCTGGAGGAGGGCATGGTGACCCACTCTAGTATTCTTTTATGGAGAACCCCATGGACCGAGGAGGCTGGTGGGCTCTGTAGGGTTGTGAGGACTCAGACACGACTGAAATGACTGAGTATGCAAGCATACACACATAGGGAGAGGGAAGGGTTCCTAGGAGCAGCAGGGTGGACTTATAAAGTCGCAGAAGATTCTTAAAGAACTCCTTGATTACCACGTGGTGCCCACAGGCTGTCTCCTCTCTTGCTCCCACTCGTTGAAGTTATATCTCTGTCACCATGGACTCTCCTGATGCCTGCGCCAAAGCTGCCTGTGTGCTTAGTCACTCAGTCGTGTCCAGCTCTTTGTGACCCCATGGGCTGTAGCCCACCAGGCTCCTCTGTCCATGGGGATTCTCCAGGCAAGAACACTAGAGTGGGTTGCATTGCCCTGCTCCAGGGCATCTTCCCCACCCAGGGATTGAACCCAGGTCTCCTGCATTGCAGGCAGATTCTTTACTGTCTGAGCCACCAGGAAAGCCCCAATTTTACCCAAGTCCAAGGTCTAAGTTGCTCAGGAGATCTCTAAGGGCCACCCTTCTGCAGGTCATTACCCTGCCTGTGTCCTGGGCCACCTCTGTGCAGACACGGTCCTCAGGGTGACAGTTCTGTCTCTGAATCTGCAAGCAGAGACATGGTCCGTGTGGTGACTTCCAGGGGACATCCTGGCTGTCCACTAGCTGTGGTTCTGCTCAGCCCCCATCCCCATGACCACAGGACAGAGGAGCAGGAGGCTTCACCCACTACGTTCCTACTGAAGGATCACTTTAGGGCTCAGGCCTGGGCCCAGGCACTCTCGAGGGATGGTGCCCAGCTTAGGTTGGAATGGCTCCTCCTCCTATCGCCCCTGATCTGTTGGCCTCGGACCACATTCCTACAATCCTCTGTCTTTATCCAGGATGCGTATTTCTGGCATTCACTCTGCATCCCCTCCTGGTAACACCCAGCCATCCTCCAGTGACGTGGCTCAAGCCAGCATCCTGCCATGTAGCGATGACTCTGAGCATGCGCCTGGCCCCACATGAGGCCCTATTTCTTATCAACTCTTCTTTCTCGATACTGAGGGCATTGAGGGTCCAAGGCCTGGGACTCCATCCCACAGGTGAGCATTGAGGTGGTCTCTTAAGCAGCTAGTTTATACCCTCAGGGCCCCTTCTGAGTTGTGAAGCAGGTGATGTGTGCTCTGACTTTATGCTTCTGGTGCTATTTTATCCTCCTCCGGGCTAATCCTCTTTTCTTCAGTCCTTCCAAGAAAATATGCATTACCTACCATTTACGCTGAATACAAATTTAAGATTTTGTTTTGCATTTCAAAAGTTTCTTTAATTATAGAATGAAATGAAAGGCTCTTCAATCCTCTCAAAACATGGATTTTCAAGCAGGAGTCTGATTTTGCGTTGGTAGAAAGCAGATATAGCTATCTCACTATAATGTGTAGAAAATTATCAATACACAGCTGGCTGGCCTGGAGCAATACGATTTTATTATTATTGCCCTTCATTCCCAAATAAAAAGAGATATCTGACAATATACAAGGGTAACAACAAAGGTCTTCATTTTGTTGGGAGGGGCTGAAAAATCAGCATTTCTTTAGGAGATTCTCCGTGACCCTCCTCTCCCCCTGCCTCGTCCATCAAAGTTATCAAAAGAGAAATGGCCAGTTAAAGCCTCCCATCCTCCTTGGCCCGCATCTTGCTTCCATGGAATTGTCGTTCTGGTAGGGGCCGGCAGATCCCAGTCTGGCAGCTGGTCGACCAGGCTGACCCATGGGCTCTTTTCCATCTTCAGCTTCTGCAATTTGAAGCCCAAGTTCATTATCTAGGAAGCATATTAAAAATAACAGCGAGAAAAGCACTTCAACACCTCTCACAAATTATAACAGTCGGATGCAATCTGGGTTAGATAAAATATATATTTATTTTATGGAACAAACATGCAGACAATAAACTTTTGTTTAACTGTAACTGTATTATTCAGTGACTCAGTAATGGAATTCACAACTTTATTATTGAATATTACGTTCAAGGTAGCATAACGGAACTGATGTAATTCCTCAGTTGTCTTTAGAACTGTTTCCTTTCCCTCGTGATCATCTCTTCTGGTGACAGTGGAGGGCTGCTAAGAGACAGAGTTTGGCATCAGGACGCTGCACGAAAGAGCAGATGGGTTCTTTGGACTGACCGGGTACCTGTGGAGCAGCCTTGCTCTCTCAGCTGGGCTGGGCCAGCCTGGGAGTCGGCGGATGTGGGGCTGGGCCTGCAGAGTCCTCTTCAACCTGATAGCTTCCTGTGAGGGTTCCTGGTGCAGGAGTAACTGGAGCTGGGAGGCAGGTCAGCCTGCGTCCGCACCGCTGAGGCGCTCTGCCTGCACAGTGCAGCAAGTCCGGGCGCAGCCTGGCTCGTCTGCACACACATCCTTCTCATTTTGGACCCCTTGGCTCCTGCCACTCATCATCACACATCACAGCGGAGATCCTTTTTCAAGAACGAGGACGACGTGCCCTTCTTCTCCGTTTTCTCTTATTGGCCAGAATTATGCTTCACATCCATGGCCAAATCCATCACTTGTCTTGGACCAATTAACATTCATGCCTGGGAGTGGGAGCAAGGCTCCCTTTCCAGAAGGACTGGCCCCTTGGCGGACAGTGGACCCAGTCTGTTAGGAAGGAAGATGAGGTCTAAGGGCCACCAGGTGAGGCTCCTGAGTGGTCCCTGCAGTTGACTTGCCTCTAGAGAGGAGAGTGAGATGGATGTGGGGCCGGTGCTCCTGACGCTGGGTGTGACAGCTCCTGGGCAAGACTGCAACAGGATGACCGAGGATCCATGCGGGGAAGCCTGCTCATCAAGAAACGCAAGAGGCTTTCCTTCTGTCTTAGTTTCAGGACCGTTTTGCTGATCGCTTGCTCTAAGAGGATCCTGGAGCAGGGGCATCCACGTTCTCTTTCGAGGCTCCTAGGTCTTTCCTGCCCCGTGGAGGTCAGGATCCAGATGAGGCTCTCAGTCTTCTCACGGAGCCAGGCTGAGTGGCAGCTGAGATGGCGTGCTCAGGGCTGCCAGCAGAGAGAAGCAGACGACAAACAGCCACCCTTGAATTAATCAACTTCTCCTGGCCCTTCAGATGCTCGAGTTAGGACAAGACAAGAGCCCATCTGTTACCTCTGCTGGAGTCTTTGTGCCAAAACCTGGACGAACCAGCACTGATGGCTGACACACTGTAGCATCATTAGGTATATTTTGTATTGAGCAAAGGAAGTTCCCCCAAACATCTAGATCCTCCTTTGTTCCCACCATTCAGACAAGCCTTCATTTCTCTTTAATTCACAGACAGCATCGCTGACTGGAAGCTCCCTTAAGAGCCGCTTTCACTGTAAATGCTCGAGCACTCAGGTGGCTCCGTGACCATCGGTGATAACCATGGCTCCCAGCACATCATAAGCCAAAGTGGCTTTGGTTAGCCGTTAAAACACAAATACACAGATTTTGTACCTTTTTTGCTCAGTGAAGTGATAGTGAACATTCCTATGGTAAAAGGTTTGGGAAGCAACATAAGGCTGGAAAAACTTAAATATGATCTGCTTGTTTAGACAGAATTCTAAAATGAATATGGCTGAGTTGTTCCGATGGAGCACAGAAAGTTGAATTATCTTTGTGGACTCTCTCTTTAAAAAGGGAGAAAAAACAACAAAAGAAGGGAAAAGCGCATTCTATGGGAGAAAGTTGCACTCTAATTCTTTGTCGGGTGAGTCTGCTAAATTTTTATGTAAAGAATCTGGAGAAGGGGCTGTTTATCTGGAACCATGATTGAAGAGACCCACTGCCTTGGGCTTTACTAATTAACACAAGATGAGACAGTCCCAACATTCGGATTAATTACATTGAATGCATAAATTCTCATAGAAATCATTTCTGTTTCCAGACACGGGACGTTACTCTTTATGATCTTTATGACTCGGAATCCTGGGGGTGTCAGGGACATACCGAAAGCCCAGCCTTCACAGGGGAGCCACTTGGGTGGGCTGCACTGGCCCCTGGGGTCTGTGTCCCATGTCAAAGGGTCTCTTGTACGTGAACCTGTGGGTCTCAGTGTCTGCCTACCTCCCTGATGTCCATGCAGCTTGTTTTATTTTTTTTTCTTCCCCAACAGGGTAGCAGGACGATGGGAAACCTCAGTCAGAGAGAGTAGGAAAGTGAGAGGCAGGTAGACCCTCAAGTCCATAAAAAAGCTAACAGCCTCCCTTCAATAATTATATCTCTATAAAAAAATAATAAAGAAGATACAGGGCCAAAATTTTATGGCCTTTATGCTAATGTGCTGCTGAAAGTGACTAGAAGGAGGTGCCGCCCAAGAGGCTCCCACATTGCTGGGAAGTTCGATCTTGTCTGTTCCCTTTGGTGCGTGTACCCAGTGCAGCCAGATTTCCACGCAAGTGGGTTTTCTGGGTCATGTTTCATCGTGGCCCTTCATCCCTCAGCCTGTATTCTGCTCGGATCCCCAAAGGACCCTTCAGGCTTTAGAATTTCCTGACCAATGCCCCACTGCTGCTAAATTAACTTCTCCAATGGTGAATAGCTGCAAACGTGTCCCTCGTGGACCCCTCAAGCTCCTCCATGGTGGAAGAGAGGAAATATTCTTGGGTGGGGACTGTGTGGAAAGAGCAGAAGCTGGTCTTCTCGTAGGTAGGATTCTTTACTTCCAGATTTAACTCTTTCTGCTAAGACCCTAGTTGCCTGGTTCTCCTTTTTCTGATTGCTCAGGGAAAAGAGGAACACTCCGCTGGATGTTAAAATGACAGAGTGGCTAATATCTGTCTGCTATTGCCCTGCACATAGTGCTTCTCTGCCTGCTGCGTAATGAGCAGGGGCCCTCGAGGTACCCAGGCAAGGGAGGGGTGACCTGATCCGATTTCATGTTTATTCCGCAGCCAATGTCTTCCCGATCGCTAATGAAAGAGTCTCCCGGGACCGGCATAGCCAAAGCTGGCAGCACAGTCATATCATACTTTTGGATTTAATTCCCTTTAAATCCATATTCTTGTAGGGTTTGTAGCCACATTTAAAACGGATCCAAGTCTTTTTAAAAAAGACCTCCAAACACCTACTTAGATAGCTGGAAATGATCACGTTGACGACGCTGGCAGTCATTCTCTTCCTTTTCGCGTGTATAATCTTCTGCAGACTGGCTCTCCCACCCCTTTTGTAGGAGCAAAGGCAGCGGTCCCTGGGGGAAAGCACCTCACCTGCAGGCTGTGTCTGCCTGGAGTCACGCTGTCACGCGCCCAGCCTCTTGTGAGATCGGAACAGATTTGGCTGCGGAAAAACACAGCGCCTTGAAAACAAAACCATCCTCTGTAACACCTCTGATTTCACAAGTGAAGGTTTACAAATAAAAACGGAAATGCTTCTGCAGATGAAGCCATGCCTGAAGATGCTAAGGGCGCCCATTCCCTCCCCCAGCTCCCCTGCAATCCTGCCAGGGTGACTGCCCTCCTGGCGTGACCTGGGAGATGGGACAGAGGAGGAAACACACGTACAGAACCTTTGATACCGGAGCAGGGTATCGGTTGGTGCCATGATATACATATTTATAACCTGGCAGCTCTCGGAGCCTGGGTAGGCATAAGGGACCAGTGGGGGAAAAAAAGTTGATTTATGATGATCTCAAAAACATGGTCTCCAAAGATGTATTGTGCAGCTCTGAGACCTCAGGTTTAAGCTCTATTAATTTTACAGAGCTGTCTGGGATTACCCATCTGTTTAAAGGTTAACTGTCTTCACACTTATGAAATGGGTATCTCTGTTTTGGTTCTTACTTTGTTCCCGTTAATGATTTATAAAAGACAAAATGCAAAGCCAGTGAAATAGCTTTAAATTTGCAGTATGGAACATCTACCTGACCAAATTTTTGAGAAATACAAAGCATTATTTCAAGTCCTTTGCAGCGACAACCTGGAAATTCTGCTACTTTACATGTCTCATTTTGAGTGAGTGAAAGGAAAATATCAGCCATGCAAAACCCTGCCTTTTAGAAAGGAAGATCCATCTGGGGGACTATCACAGAGTATATGTGTGTTTGGGTGTTAGGAGTTTCTTCTTAGATTGCCCTGCCAATATTTTCTCTACGTAGAATATTATCCAAATCTATGCCTTTCAGTGTCTGAACACGATTATGTTCTTATGTTCAGTTCTGTTACGTTTCCGGGACTTTATTTCCTCATATAAAAGAGTGCATCATTTATCTCTCTTGATAGTTTTGGGAGTATGACAGCTTGCTCTGCAAACCTGATTTGGAACATTCCACGTTGAAAATTCTGTGACCTCAGACCGTTTCTTAGTCAATTGTTTTGCTTTCAATTCTGTTGTTAATAGGATCAACTCAGGGAGGCAATGACTTGGATTTCATTATCTATGAAGCATTTTCTCGATGTGGAGAGGTAACCCGACGCCCCAAAGGCCCCACAGCTGCCCCGCACACATGCGTGCCCCGCGGTGGCGCCAGGGGTCCAGGCGTGCCCGCCTGGAGGTGCAGCTGCCCGCCCGTCCACCTTTTCCTGAGTCTCTGGGTTGAGTTGCTAAGCTTCTGCCAGACACTTGGCTAGGATTAGGGTTACCATGGTTACCCCAGAATAGCCCCACGGGGTAGACTAAACTTTAGCTCTGTGCTCCAATCCTAACTTTCTTGATTACATAATCCTATCAGTAAAAGTTTTTTGAGCATTCCTCTCTATATATGCATTTTATGATTTCCTAAAGTAATATGCAGATTAATATTTCAAATGTATTATCAAGTACACATAAAATAGAAATTAAAGCAATCCTATGTGGGTAAAGTCAAATATTTTTTAAGTTAACTACTTGTTCTTAATTTTGTTAGTTGTACGAAAATATTTTTGCTTTCAGCTTGAAGAGGTTTGCACTCTTGCTCTGGAGGCTTGGCTGTAAGACATCTTATGAATTCTAATGCCTTTCTACCATCATTAACTAATATTTCAGAGGATGGCGTGAGCTGTTATTAACAGTGGGGGTGGGTCACATTTCTGTTGCGTGCTTTGTGATCTGGCTGAGCAGGCAAGGGTCACCCCTGCCTCCTGGTAGCTGGCCTCTGTACTGTCGTTACTATCTGCAAGACCCATGCTCTGTGCACCTGCCTTTCACAAGGCACCTCCTCATTCTGTGAGTGCAAATTTGATGAAAACTAACCAGTGCATTCTGAAGTCCACTTAACTAGTCACAGGTAGACTGTACCATGTGGTAATTGGCCAACGTGCCCTATGAGTCCCGAGTGGACGATCTTATTGGGGTATGTGCAATCTGCTCAGTGATCACTGATTCAGACAAGAAGAAAAGCATTCAAGCATAATTTCAGTGTGGGCAGAAGGTGTTCACTGATTACAGAGCACAGTTACTGGAGTCAGAAGCCCAGGCTGAAAAACCAGCTCCACCACCTACCAGCCCAGCGACCTTGAGCAAGCGCTGTCAACTTTCTGTAGCTCAGTCTCCTTATCTGTAGTGTGGACGCAGTTCAGGTCAGTCGCTCAGTCGTGTCCGACTCTTTGCGACCCCATGGACTGCAGCACGCCAGGCCTCTCTGTCCATCATCAACTCCCGGAGGTTACTCAAACTCACGTCCTTTGAGTTGGTGATGTCATCCAACCATCTCATCCTCTGTTGTCTCCTTCTCCTGGCTTCAGTCTTTCCCATCATCAGGGTCTTTTCCAATGAGTCAGTTCTTCACAGCAGGTGGCCAAAGTATTGGAGCTTCAGCTTCAGCATCAGTCCTTCCAATGAATATTCAGGATTGACTGGTTTGACTCTCCTGGCAGTCCAAGGGACTCTCAAGAGTCCTCTCCAACACCACAGTTCAAAAGCAGCAATTCTTCGGTGCTCGGCTTTCTTTATAGTTCAACTCTCATATCCATACATGACTATTGGAAAAACCATAGCTTTGACTAGTCCAACCTTTGCTTTCAAAGTAATGTCTCTGCCTTTTAATATGCTGTCTAGGTTGGTCATAGCTTTTCTTCCAAGGAGCAAGCATCTTTTAATTTCATGGCTGCAGTCACCATCTGCAGTGATTTTGGAGCCCCCAAAAGTAAAATCTCTCACTGTTTCCATTGCTTCCCATCTATTTGCCATGAACTGATGGAACCGGATGGCATGATCTTCGCTTTCTGAATGCTGAGCTTTAAGCCAGCTTTTTCACTCTCCTCTTTCACTTCATCAAGAGGCTCTTTAGTTCTTCTTCACTTTCTGGCACAGGGTGGTGTCACCTGCATATCTGAGGTTATTGATATTTCTCCCAGCAGTCTTGATTCCAGCTTGTGCTTCATCCAGCCTGGCATTTTGCATGATGTACTCTGCATATAAGTTAAATAAACAGGGTGACAATATACAGCCTTGACATACTCCTTTCCCAATTTGGAATCAGTCTGTTATTCCATGTCAAGTTCTAACTGTTGCTTCTTGATTTGCATACAGATTTCTCAGGAGGCAGGTTAGGTGGTCTGGTATTCCCATCGCTTGAAGAATTTTCCACAGTTTGTTGTGATCCACACAGTCAAAGGCTTTGGTGTAGTCAATATAGCAAAAGTAGATGTTTGTCTGGTATTCCCTTGCCTTTTTGATGATCCAATGGATGCTGGAAATTTGGTCTCTGTTTCCTCTGCCTTTTCTAAATCCAGCTTGAACATCTGGAAATTCACAGGTCACATATATTTGAAGCCTGGCTTGGAGAGTTTTGAGTGTTAATTTGCTAACACGTGAGATGAGTGCAATTGTGTGGTGGTTTGAGCATTCTTTGGCATTGCCTTTCTTTGGGATTGGAATGAAAACTGACCTTTTCTAGTTCTGTGGCTGCTGCTGAATTTTCCAAATTTGCTGGCATATTGAGGGCAGCACTTTCAGAGCATCGTCCACAGTGGAGGCAGCAGTAGTATTTATCTCCTGAAGTCTATGAGGACTAGATGAACTGAAGCATCTAAGGCAGTGTCTGTTAGGTAGGGTGTGTTACAAAGTGCTAGGGACTTATACCATTATCATCATTTTCCAATGGTCTTATTATCAGTCAATATTTTTTTCTGAACTTTAATTGGAATGATGTTGCCTAATAAGACAGATTAAGATATGAGTGATAGGTATTTGATTGCAAAGTCGGGACTTGGATTCCTGACTAGCATTCATTTGCGAGTTCTGGGCACAAATGAAATCGTTTCAAGCTAATTACAGCAGTGGCAGGCTGGCTCAGTGGCTGGCTGCCTCCCCCAGCGCCACTGGTCTGAGCCCAGGCCCTCACGTAACTCCCCTAATGTAGATGTTTCTATGCGGCATAACAGAGAAGACCCGCAACTGCCCACGCTGAATATTATTTTTTTTATTAAAGTATAGTTGATGTACAATGTTGTGTTAGTTTCAGGTTCGCAGCAAAGCAGTTCAGGGATATACACATAAGTGTTTTTTCAGAGTCTTGTTCCTTATAGATTATTAAAAGATATTGACTATAATTCCCTGTGCTATATAGCAGGTCCTTGCTGGTTATCTATTTTACGTGTAGTTGTGTATATATGTTAATCCCAATTTCCTTATTTATCCCTCCCCAATTTCCCCTTTGGTAACCATAAGTTTGATGTCTATGTCTGTGAGTCTATTTTGTAAATAAGTCCACTTGCATCATTTTTAATATTCCACATATAACTGATATCATAGGATATTTGTCTCTCTCTGTCTGACTTCACTCAGTTTAACAGTCTCTAGGTCCGTCCGTATTGCTGAAAGTGCATTATTTCATTATTTTTTATGACTGAGTAATATTCCATTGTATATATGTACTACATGTTTTTTTATCTATTCCTTTGCTGATGGACACTTGTTTGTTACCATGTTTTGGCTATAGTGAACACTGGGGTGCATGGATCTTTCTGAGTTATAGTTTTCTTCAGATATATCCATGCTAACTACTGTACTCAAAATTTGGTTGTACTCTCCATAACCTTCCTTGGTTCTAACATTCATTTTTTCATCCGCAGTAAGTAGATGCTAATATTTAAAAAAGACCCTTTTTTGAATAAAGTAAAAGATAGGGCACCTTTTGATTAACTGTGCTGATAGCCCCAAATACTGTTCTGACTTCACTTGCTAGTTTCCTGCGGTTTTAGCAGTGACCAGGGCTATAGCTGCAGGAATCTATCACCAGTCTGAAAAGTTCAGACTTCTGGAGACGTCGGAGGCCGATGATTACTTCTGGGTCTCTCTGCCTTTCTCCCTCACTCTGTTCTGTACGACTTGCCTCTGCAAATGTTCTCCAGCTGTTGAGAAATTGTTTTTCATCTGGAGCCAGCAATTGTTTTTAAGAGATTGATTCAAATGCAAAAGGAGTCTCAGGGACGAGTATTTGCATTTAAACAATAATTATTAGATGCCGAATCTGTGGCTCCATGAGGCAAGAATTTTTAATTATCCTCTATTATTTGGGCCCCAACTTTTCCCCAGCTCTGTTGCATCCACACAAGCTGCCTAGCAGAGTGGCTGCCTTGCACACACCAGAGAAGACATGCATGGTATCCCTGCTCTGGCAGCCACAAGGCCCGTGTCCTCTGGATGCCCCCGAGTTGACCCCAAATTTGTTTTGGTTCACTTAGGACCCCAAGGACAGGCATCCACCTCAAAGCACCTCAAAGCACTGCTGAATGGTGCCATAACCTCTGGCCTTTGATGGAACTGGGCTGGGGGAGCCACCTCCCGAGACTGCCTCCCAGAGCTCGCCAAGGGCAGTCACTCAGCTGAAACAGGCACAGCAGTGGTCCAGGGCCTCCGTCTCAATGGCCCCCTGTCTCATGACCTTTCTGGTGACATTACAGAGCAGGCAAGAGGCCTGTGTGAGTTTCTAGTGGTCAAAACTACCACTCAAAAGGGGCCAAGTCCAAAGGCTGGTTGCTTCAGTAATACAGTGCAACATGGCTGTTAATTCAAATCACTTAAAAATAAGATATAAATAAATATTGTGACCACATGGACTATACCACACCAGGCTCCTCTGTCCAGGGACCTCTCCAGGTGAGAATACTGGAGTGGGTTGCCATCCCCTTTTCCAGAGAATCTTCCCAACCCAGGGATCAAACCCACGTCTCCTGCATTGCAGGCAGATTCTTAAACTGTCTGAGCCACCAGGGAAGCCCATAAATATTAAATACATATTACAATAAATATAATTATAAATACTATATTTATTTTTATCTTATTCATTATATTTATCTTATTTATTGTAGTTTAAAAAATAGTGTACATGTCTGCAATGGTGAACCTGCTTGAGAAAAGGTAGAAATAGTGAAAGAGCCAACACAGAGAAAAGATATTTCCCTGGCTTGAGTCCGGCATCAGTGCAGACTCTGTTCTCCTAAAATTCCAGCCCCAAGGTGAATGATCATTACCTGGGAGATACTGTCATTCCTGGGGAAGAAAAGCCTTCTTCTTTAGCTCAAGGCCGAGTGTCTCAGCCCCTCCTTCATTGTAAACAGATTTGAAATTCAGGGGCTAAAGCGTTCTGGAAATGAAGGAAGGGAAAGAATAAAACCACCTGCCAAAAAGATATACTCTTAAAACAGCCCAGTTGACATTCTCAAAGGACCAAATGTTGCCTAAGCAAGAAAATCAGAACTAAGTCCACTTATTCCATCCCCACTGGGGGGAAATTACAATTGTTTTAGTTTCGAAAACATGTGTCTACGAGGAATGTGTTGATAAGACTTGCCACAAAGATTGCGTATGATTTTCAGAGGGCAGCTCTGAGCCAAGTAATCATTACAGAAGATTTATAATTCAGTGTTCACTGATGCACTGTCCGTCACATTGCAGTCGCTACTGTGATGAGTTATTACGACCCCCAGCAAAGGGCTCCCAACAAGCCAGCATGGAGACAAGTTAGGAAGCTCATCCAGAGCCAGGTTCCAAAAATCAAATTGAAAGGGTTTGCTTTTCCTTCTCTATCTCCCCACCTGGTCCCGGCTTTGTGAGCCCTCCCTTCTTGGCTGGCAGGCCCTAGAACTCCTGAGAAGTGGCATCTGCTACATTCTAGCACTCAGAATTCTTATGCAACCCTTAAAATATTTTCATTTGCTTTTAAAATAAGAGAACTCTAAAAAAATGGCCCAGTTCCCTTTTAAATTTCTTTACAAGTAGGAGAGGTGCTGAGATGGTCAAACTCTTTTTAACCCAATCCTGGAAAACTTAAGAGGGATTTTTTTTTTTTTTAATCTCCAGAGAATGAGTTAGTAGAGGATTTATACAGAGTTGTTTACATTTTTGAAAAAGAAATATAAGATGAGCTGATGGTCAGTTTTGCTTTTTCCTCCTTTGCCGGCATGTTTTTAGATTTTTCTACAATAAGTATTGTCGTTGCTGTTCAGTCACTCAGTTTTGTGCAACTCTTTGTGACCCCATGGACTGTAGCACTCCAGGCTTCTCTGTCCTTCACCATCTCCTGGAGTTTACTCTAATTCATGTCCATTGAGTCGATGATGTCATCCAACCATCTCATCCTCTGTCACTCCCTTCTCCTACTGCCCTCTGTCTTTCCCAGCATCAGGGTCTTTTCCAATGAGTTAGCTCTTTGCATCAGGTGGCCAAAGTATTGGAGCTTCAGCTTCAGCATCAGTCCTTCCAATGAATGGGGTTAATTTCCTTTAGGATTGACTGGTTTGATCTTCCTGCTGTCCAAGGGACTCTCAAGTTCAAAAGCATCAATTCTTTGGTGCTCAGCCTTCTTTATGGTCCAACTTGCACATCTGTACATGACTACTGGAAAAACCAATAAGTATATGTTATGTTTGTAATAAGGAACACAATGTGTGTTTTTTTGGTCTAACAAAAAAGTGTTGCAAATATTAGCAATGATAAGTGGGGTGCTCCACCCCACGATGCCTTTTAAGAGGACCCCAGACAAACACACCCATTAAGAAGATTCCAGACAGGAGATGACAGATTCCATTCATTTCTTAGTGAATGCCAAAGCCAGTATCCAGAGACTTCTGCCACCACAATAGTCCCTCATTTGACACTGGCTGACTCAGGCCGCATCTCAGCCAGGGCTCCTCCCCACCCTTCTTAGTAGCCATTTGCTCAATGGTGGGAAATGGTCCAGTAGATCCAGAAGTGGGGGGGTGGGAAGGGGAATATTTTCTTCTTGAGGAAGCCTCTACCTTCTGGGCTAGAGTGATTTGTTTTTTCGCCATAGACAATGCTCCTAGCACTTAAAGCTACTTTATTTCTTTTTTTTGTGGGGGGGGGGCGGTGGAGGGAGGTGTTTTGCAAACATGACAGGTTCTCATGAGGTAGAAAATAGATCGATGGTGGGCATGTAAGGGAGCCCGGAGTGCCTGACGCTAGCGAGGCCAGATGTGCAAAATTTCGGGTTAGATTCAGCCCTCCAGGACAAAAAAAAAAAAAATAAAGACGCATTTAATTGGAACACTTAGCAATCACAAAACCAAGACAGAGGTTAAATTGTTTTGAGCAAGAGAAATTAATACATTAAAGGTTACATTTCCAACTGTGAGGCCGTGAGCTGGGCTCTTCGGTGGTGTCAGAATTACATAAGGCAGGAGAGATGGCTCTGAAATGATTGTGGAATCGTTAACAAAAGGCAACGCAGAGTAAGACACTTCCCAGCAGGAGGGTGCGAAGAAGAATAAAGACATGGAGAGAGCTCATTAAGAATGAATTGCAGACCATAAACATTTGAAACCACTAAGTGTGGAGTTCTATCTGTTATCTAATGACTCAGAAATTATAAAACTAGCAATGACTTTCAGAAAAAGAGTTGACTTTGCAGGAGGTTGTTTGCCATTACACACACAAAAAGGTATTTTTTTTCCTTCTTATTTTTTTTTTAAGTGGGGGAAAAAAACCCTCTCGTCTGTGTAAATCAGCACAATTTAAGCAACTTCAGCTATCCTCTGACAGATTTTTTCTTCTGTATAATTACACATTGTCTCAGGTTTAGTTATAAGGGTATTGAAATGAACGTGCTAGGCGGGCAAGTGAAGCCATGGGGGGCCGGGAAGAGGAGTCTGGAGAGACAAAAGTCCACACCTTGCCATCTAACTGCAAACTGACTCATCGCTTTGTCTTCGGAAAGATCTAGAAAGCTTCATCGAGAAAGTCCTGCCAGTAAATCCTGAGTGGACTCGGGCTTTGCTGTGATGGAGGGAGAGCCCATTTGCATTGTTGTTAATTGCATGGCTTGGTAGACAGAGTTGGGCTCAGTGAAAGGAGGTAATCCATCCTCGGTTCCTCTCTCCCGTCCCCTTGCACACCCTCCTGGTGAGAAGAAGGGGCACTCGGAATTGAGCATTTCAGGCTGTGCATGCTGGCTATGGATGAACTCTCCAATCTTTCAGAATGTTGGGGGCTACACTTGCCAGTGCCCTTCACCAGGTGATTTACCCACGGTAGACACGGCACAGAAGCGTCAGACCGTTGACGGGGCATTGCACCCGGGCTTCAACAGTTCCTCCTGAGAAAATAGACGAAGCTCCAGTAATGGGAGGTCCTTCCAGGAAGAGCAGGGCAGAGAGCAGCTGGGGGCCCTGGAGGAGGGGATGGAGTGCTCCTAATGGCTGTTAGAAGCCAAGCCTTTCGCTGGGCAGTGTGATGTCCGGCAGGCTCTATTACTCAGAGAGGAGGCGTGTTTGTGGACAGCTTGCAGTGATAACTAGCGCCATTTCATCCTTCAAGCGCCCCCGAAGAAGTGCAGAAGCTGACAAAGCCCATCTGACCCTTTCTAAATGCCTCCTAGTCAGCCGCTCTTTATCTTTAACGCACAGCAGGACGAGGCCAGCTTTCTCATCTTTCCTGAGCAACCATCTCAAGGGAACAGAATTTAAGTGAACCAAGAAACATTTCTAGTATTAACCATGAACTATAACTACGATTACTAAGGTGCCTCAGCAGTAAAGAATCCTCCTTCCAATTCAGGAGAGGTGGGTTCGATCCCTGGGTTGGGAAGATCCCCTGGAGAAGGAAATGGCAAACCGCTGCTGCGTTCTTGCCTGGGAAGCTCCATGGACTGAGGAACCTGGTGGGCTACAGTCCATGGGGTCGCAAAACAGCTGGGCACGACTTAGTGACTAAACGACAACAACTAAGGAAAGCTCCCAAATGGAGATGTACATCCCAGGAATGTGTTACCGGAGGATATTGAGAAGCCCCCCGTGGAAACTCTTCACCTGTCGTCCAACCCTAGAGTTCTAAGGTTAGACCTTCTCCAGGTACTGGACATGTCACAGATGGAGAAAGGAAGCCACCTCCTGCTCCTGCTCAGGGTTAGTGTCCTAGAGACAGAGACGGGGGTCTTTTCCATTGACGGCTGGCCCCCTTCATCCCATGAGCTTCTAGGTGGAGGTGCCAGGCAGCATGCTCAGTATACTCGATGACTTGCTAGGGTGCGTGAAGATCACACGTATGTAATATATACAGACAATATGGCCATTATGCAGTCTTTCTTTCCTTTTTCTTATAAGAAGAAAGAGAGAAAGTTTTAAAAGCATCACCAGTCAGGTTGCTGTTGTCGCCTGTTTCCACTGTGTCAGAGGATCCATCCTGGGCCTCCTAGAGTCTGTGTGGTGGGTTTAGTGCAGGGCAGAGCTCTACAGCTCAGCAAATGGGGAAATCGGTGGCAACACTCAGAGCCCTGCCGTTCACAGGTGGCCAGCTAAGGGGCTTTATGAATCATATTGTCTATTCTTAGCCAAGTTGACCCTCCCCAAGTAAGGTTCCCACAGAGAAACTGCAGACTGAAGGTAATGCTAACGACGTAAGAACGTGGTGACAAGGACTTGCTCAATTTGACACTTCATTTCTTCCTAGGAGTGCCGTATTTGCCATGATCAAGGGCTAATCTGATAAGAAGTTGATCAGAAATTCCAAAATGACCAAGGGTATGGTTGGAGCTGTGTATTTACAACCACCATCCCTAAGGATGAAGGTTGTTCTAAACGATAATTGTATATACTCTGTCTGTGGAAGGCATTGTTTTTCAAGGATGATGACAAATATAACCTGATACAGGTTATATTTTAAAAGAACCTGGATTTTCAGCTGTTCTTTAAATTGTATCACTGCTGGCTTAAGTGGGCAGTTCTCAAAATTTTGGTCCCCAGACACCTTTATACTCTTAAAATTAATTGGCAGCCTCAACAGCTTTTGTTTGTATATTGGTATTTACCTGGTGGCTCAGTCAGTAAAGAATCTGCCTGCAGTGTGGGAGATCTGGGTTAGATCCCTGGGTTGGGAAGATCCCCTGGAGAAGGGAACGGCAACCCACTGCAGTATTCTAGCCTGGAGAATCCCCCGGCCGTAGGGGACTGGTGGGCTGCAGTCCATGCGGCCACAAAGACTAAGTGCATACTCATTTACCATATCAGAAACTAAACCTGAAAAATTTAAAATATTTCTTTATTAATTCATTTAAATACAAATGCTATTTATTTTGTGTTAACGTAAGTAAAATATTTTTTTATGAAATAACTGTGTTTTTCAAAACAAAAAAAATTGTGGGAAGATTGGAATTCTTTACATAATGCACATCTGGATTTTCTCATCTGCAGTTAATCTATTGTGATATGTTGGTTTGTTGAAATATATGAAGAAGATCTTCATAAAGCTATGTAGTTAAAAAAGAGAGAAACTGTAGGCATTCTTTGATACTACACCAAAACTCAGCAAGTGAGTGTTTCTTAAGAGTTTAATGGTAATTTGGAATCTGAATTTATGTCAGTGGACTTTTATACATTTTAATATTAAAACCCATTAGTCTCTCTTACACTTGTAATAATTTTTTTATCTGTTCATAATTTTGTAACATTTTGCACTGGTTCAGAAAAGTTGGTCTATTGAGCTCTGCACATCCTGACACATTTCATTATATACAATCAAAATTTTATTAGTATTACCTAATCTCATCAGCAAAGTCTTTGAAGTTTGGAGGAAGCTGTCAAACTCATGGTGATGGATAACATTTATCAAAGTTCTTATTTTCTATCAAAAGATTGAGGTTCATCCTTGGCAACAAATACTATTTCCGCCTCCCNCCGCCTCCCCCACCCCCCCGCCCCGAGTTACAGGCCCATTTTGTTTGTTTCGGAGGAAATGTCTGCCAAACATCCAAATGTGAGTAACCATAGTTGGTCTCTTGGTCATTCTTTCAAGGATGTTCCATGGAAAAAGCTCCAACAGGGCCACAAATGCTCTTCCTGGAGATCAACATCCTGCTTTGATGTGGGGCTCACGTGGTTTATGTGAAATTTCTGTTTCATTACTCAATAGTGAAAAAACACATATTTGAGGGTCTAGATTTAATAAAACAATACATCTTACTACTTTTTTGAGGCAGTGAAACTGGCTTTTTGTGGTAAGGTGGGTAAGTGACAGTGAAAAATATGACGACTCCTGATATGGCTGGGTGTAGATGTTCGCCGTTTTGTTCGCCATTTTCATATCATCAAAGCAAATGTCAACACACTGAAAAAGGCAAAGAACAACCCAGATTAGGATGAAAATAGTTTTGATCTTGTGGACTGAAAACCAAGTCTAAGCGACAATGAGCCATACTTTGATAAACACAGGTTTAAAGCAAGATTTTCAAAGTTAATGAGGCATATTCAGTCACATTGCTTAATGTAAAAAAATATAAACTAAGGGAAAAATCTAAAAAAACCCTTAAAATATTAATAATGTAAAATATTATGTATGTAATCTTATTTAAATATTTATTTCTTGAAGATCACAGTAGATATGGTATTAGTTAGTGGCACAGGTCTATAATTTATAAAGAAATAATTATGCTTACATTGAGTCTGTGAGCACAAACTTATAAAGATATACATATTTTTCTTGATAGACATTTGTGAGCATATCATTTGGAGTTCTCTGCTTTGAGCCAAGGAGAGTCTGTATATACCCCTTCTGGGAGGAGCCTCTAGAAACATCCTGATTCTTAGTCTTTAGGTGAAGGGAGGTTGGGATTAGAGAGAGTGGAGTAGGACATTCCCTAGGGAAAGACACAGATGCGGCTCCTTGGAGAAGAGTGTGCATGCAAGCCAAGTCGCTTCAGTCGTGTCTGCTCTTTGCGACCCTATGGACCATGCCCGCCAGGCTCCTCTGTCCATGGGGTCCTCCAGGCAAGAACACTAGAATGGGTTGCCTTGCCCTCCTTCAGGGCATCTCCCGACACAGGGGTGAAACCCACATCTCTTGCGTTTCCTGCACTGGCAGGTGGGTTCTTTACCGCTGGCGCCGCCTGGGAAGCCCTTGGAGAACAGCATCAGGTTGGGAGCAGAGCCTGTGACTGTGGCTTCAGTCTCTGAGGCTGCAAACTGGGGCGCCTCCCTCCCCCTTCCACATCAGGTGTTTACGAAGCCCTGCCTCCCTCCCCTCTGGTCCTTCCGTGCACCCAGTCCTCTCTCCCAGACTGGATTCTTCTCCTCCACCCGCCTTCCTCCTTCCTTCCCCGCAGACGCACACCTTGTCCGTGCCGCTAGTGCAGGCTCCCCAGCCCTGGACATGCATCTCTCCTCTGAGAGCCTTCGATGCTTCTGTGAAGCTCGGGGTGGAGTTCAGATCCCTGGCTCCGCACCCACATTCCTGACCTGGCTGCTGCCCTTCCTCTTGGCCAGCTCTGGCCAATAGGGCAGCCGCTAGTCACCAGTAGCTTTTTAAATGTTAAATTTAAATGAATTTAAATCAGGGCTTTCCTGGTGGCTCAGAGAGTAAAGCGTCTGCCTGCAATGCGGGAGACCTGGGTTTGATCCCTGGGTCAGGAAGATCCCCTGGAGAAGGAAATGGCAACCCACTCCAGTATTCTTGCCTGGAGAATCCAATGGACAGAGGAGCCTGGCACAGTCCACTGGGTCGCAAAGAGTCGGACACGACTGAGTGACTTCACTTTCTAAATTAGGTCAAGGGCTTCCCTGGTGTTTCAGATGGTAAAGATTCTTAAGTCAAAAAATCAGTCCCTCAGCCACACTGGCCACATTTTAAGTGTCCAAGAGCTCCATTTGGCAAGTGACTGACACCCTGGCAGTGCAGATCCTAGACCATCTCTATCACTGCAGAAAGTGCTGTTGACCAGTGCCACCATCTCTCTCTCTAAAATAAAAGACTTTCATACCAATGATACAGGAAAAAATAATAATGATTTTAATATCCCTGAGTCTGGGAGGTCCCCTGGAGAAGGAAATGGCAACCCACTTCAGTCTTCTTGCTTGAAAAATCCCATGGAGAGAGGAGCTTGGAGGGTTAGTCCAAACAGTTGCAGAGTTGGACAGGACTAAGCACGCACAGCCTACTGTTAGCAAGACAGCGGTTTTAGTAGTCAGAAACTGCTCAACAGCGCCACCAACAGAGCATGTGTAAGACACCCTCACAGCCAGAGAGATGGAGGGAGCCTCCAGGGGCCCGTCGGCTAGTACTTCTGTTCTATCCAAGGGCTCATCGGTCTGGACAGGGCAGGCGCTCGGGGGACGGGACACCTGCAGCTCTGAGTGGCGCCGTCGTGGGGACGGGACTGCCCATCAGCTTGGCTTGAAGTAAGAACAGGTACCATTTTCACGTCTGCTCTGCTGCTGCTTCTGTGTGTAGCTACAGTCAGAATGGGCATTTAACGGCCTTTGAGGGGAAATACTGGATTGCCGTTTGTAGGGCCTGTCACCATGGATGGGACGCCTTTTCCTGGGAAGCAAAACCACATTTCTTTTTCGACTGAGCTGCCCCATCCTCTGTGAGCTTTAGCCCACCTCCTCCAGAATGTCCACTGCTGTCATGATGGTACCAAGTGGAGACTGTGCCCTGAGACCTCGTTATCTGTGACCTTGCATTTAGATTTAAACAGAGCAATAAGCTACCGCATATAGAGTTTGCCCAGAAGCTAATTGTGAAGTCCAAGGTTCACGGGTGGATGGTTCACAGGAGGGAGCCATGGCTTCAAAGGGCCTCTCTCTTGGTCTAGAACTTCCTCCTATGTCCATGCCAGACAGAGGAAGTCGGGCCAAAATGTGCACTGGCTTTTGGTACTGTTTTCTAGTCCTTGGATCAGAGGGCATTGTGTGACTGTATCCTGCCAACGCAGCAGAAGTCAGGGACAGCGTTCAAGATTTCTGTGCCAACAAAGACTTGATGGTGAGGTGGGCTTCCCTGGATCTGAATAATCCATGACCCAGGTTTTCAGGATGATTAATAACCTGAGACAAGGTGCTCCTGTGGAAATGTGACTCGCATGGATCCAGCAGGACGCTGGGGTGCGGGAAGATGTCTTTTGGTTAGGAATGCATCCTGATGCCAATTCTGGACCATAGGATGTCAGAGATTAAAGGGATATTGAAAGTGAAAGTGTGAAAGTGTTAGTCACTCAGTCATGTCCCACTCTTTGCAGTCTCATGGATTGCAGCCCGCCAGTCTCCTCTGTCCATGGAATTCTCCAGGCAAGAATACTGGAGTGGGTAGCCATTCCCTTCTCCAAGGGATCTTCCCAGCCCAGGGATCAAGACCATTAGAGGTCTTCAACTCAAATATCTACTTTGTTGATAGTTAAAAAGCTCTGGTTAAATGGAGGGACTTCCTCAAGGGGAAGACCCAAGTTCTCTTGACTTCTAGTCTTGCGTTCTCCACAAGGAACTTGCTGCCTTCACATTCAATCCAGGGATGTTGACCGTGGCTAGTGTTGACTGACTGTTCTGTTAACAACTTGTGTCTTCTCAGGTGAACTATAAAGTTCATGAAAAGAGAGACATTTTCCTGTGTGTGTTTTCTTTTTTCTTTTAGTATTTTCAAGAAAATTAAAGCTAGAGAAAATGAAACTAACATGAAAGCAATAAAGAGTAATCATATTCTAGGCTGTGTAACAAGAAAAACAGGAATTCAGAGAAAGGAGATATTGGTATGGACTCAAATAATTGAAAAATCTTCATAGAATTAGAGTTTTCGCTTAACAAGTAGAACAAAAGAGGGAAGATATTCTGGATGAAGGGAAGCCTCCATGAGACTCTAGGAGGGGTGGGAAGTAGGCTGGCGGGGTTGGGAAAAGGAGGTGCCTGGATGGACTGCAGGTGATGGGGTGGGTCTGGCTCCTGGATGCTGTGAAAGCCGGGCTGAGGCATGCAAAGCATTTCAGTAGCTTCTGGGGAATTTCAGAGCTGGAAACAGCATCTGATGGCCTCTCACGAGGTGGACAGGATGTGGGGAAGGGGACGAGGGACAGAGCAGCATTGTGGAGGGGCTACCCCCACAATCAGTGAGGCTGCGGACGTGAAGTTTGTAGTCCACATGAGTCCAAATCCCAGCACCACCCCTTCCCAGTGGTGGGACCTGGCACAGGGTACCTTCTCCCACCTGGCCTTGGTTTATTCCCCTGTAAAGAGGGGGGGATATCATTTGTTTCCAAGGACTGAGGAAGAGCTGCTGCTGCTGCTGCTGCTAAGTCACTTCAGTCGTGTCCGACTCTGTGCGACCCTGTAGACGGCAGCCCACCAGGCTCCCCCGTCCCTGGGATTCTCCAGGCAAGAACGCTGGACTGGGTTGCCCTTTCCTTCTCCAATGCATGAAAGTGAAAAGTGAAAGGGAAGTCACTCAGTCGTGTCCGACTCTTAGCGACCCCATGGACTGCAGCCTACAAGGCTCCTCCGTCCATGGGATTTTCCAGGCAAGAGTGCTGGAGTGGGGTGCCATTGCCTTCTCTGGAGGAAGAGCTAGATGTGGTAAAACACAGGAACTGTTGAGTTCAGAGTCTTATGCATGGAAAACAGTCCACGGTGGCTGTATAGGTGCCTCGTGTCAGTCTTAACAGATGACCCTAAAAGGGGAGGGAGGGGTGCTGCAAACAGCAGAAATCTGCTGTCTCGTGGTTCTGGAAGCCAGGAGTCTAAAGACCAGACGTTGGGAGTCTTAGTTCCTTTTGGAAGCAGAATCCGGCCTGACCTCTTTCCCAGATCTAGCTGGAGGCAGGCGAGCCGGGCCTCCCTGGCTGCCTCGTCCTGCATTCCCGCCTCGTTCAATGCACAGCCAGCTTCTGTGTGTCTGGGTCCTAGGCTCTTCCCATAAGGACACCGGTAGCTGCATTTAGAGCCCACCTGCTCCAAAGGACGGCATCCTAAATGAATCACATCTGCAGGGATGCTGTTTCTAAGGAAGGTCACATTCACGGGGATGAGGGGTGAGGACTTAAACTTGCCTCCTGGGGAGACACAGCGCAACCCTCATTCTGCCCTGTCCCCAGATGAGGAACCGCGTCACGCCTTAGAGTCACGTGTTCCCTACAGGGAAGCCTTCACAGGTCCCAGGATTCAGACCCGGACATCTTCGGGAGGTGTAATTCAGCTCACCAGGGTGGAATGTGTGCGGGTGTGAGAGTGTGAGGGTTTCTGTGTGTGTGTGAGGGTCTCTGTGTGTATATTTTGGGGAGTATACGTGTGAGTGAGGGTAGGTGCATGTGTGTGTGAGGGTTTGTGTAAATGTGAGAATAAGTGTGACCATGTTTGCGGGTGTTTGGTGCACGGACGTGGACGAGATAACCACTGTCAGAGGGCCCCACAAAGCCTCACTCCTGCACGAGCAAACCCTCACTCCTGCACGAGCAAACCCTCTGCAGGGCAGGTACCCCCATGCCCCGTGCCCTGGAAAACGCTCTCCCAGAGGGGAGGACGCTGACACTTGAATGAGAGGAAAAGCTTGCCATGCCTTCTCCTGGCCTGCAGCTTCCCTGCACCCAGTGCTCCAGCCCAGAGAGCAGACTCCTGACCACTAGGATGACAGAATGGCTCAAAAGGAGAGGGAGAAATACTCCAGACCAACTGGACACCAGCACACAGTCCCAGAGCAGAGAGGGGAGGGCCTGAAAAAGCCCCTCCTCACCCGTGTGCAACAGACAAGACAGAATCAGGAGGCAGAAATCCAGGGTGGGAGGAATGAGAAGAGGACCACAGGGACGCAAGGGGACTGGGAGGCTGAGGCTTCTCTCCCTGCCGTCGGGTGGAGCAGGAGCGGGTCTTGCCTGGTGGAGGGACGCTTCTTCGGGTCCACCAGCCCCAGGCCGCCAGGGCACCCTCAGAGGTGCGGGCTGCCGGCGGCCGGGAGGGGCTTAACAGCACCTTAGATAAGAGCCAGGATTACCAATTCACTGTGGACCAAATACTCCCACAAGGTGTATAAATACACCCCGTGTTAATTTACAGCCAGCCCATATATAAACAAGCATGGTAGACGCAACACCCTAGTGAAGCAGGGACTTGAGAGGAAGGAGATAATTCCAGCAGTTGGACCCATGGTAACATGAGCAAAGTGTAATTTACCCTTTATTTAAAATCCAAAGGCATTTTTTATTGGGAGTTCTCAGCTCTTTTCTCACCATTTGGCAGAAAAGAAAAGAAATGCTTAGGGATTTGGGAGGAAAATTTCACAACTGGTATGTCTTGACTTTCTTTTCCCTCAACCAAGACATCCTTTGCTAGAGTCCTTTATCTGGTGCTTTGTATACATATTTTTAATACTATACAAAAATGATAGGATGTCAAGAAGGATCTATAATAACACCATTTTTTTTTATTTCACTTCAAAGACTTGGCAATTTCTGATCCATGTGACATTCACACTCCTTCAGGGTCAAACAGCATCTTGCAGCCTTCATAAAATGATTAAATATTTTAAACAGTTCCTGCTTATACCTCCAACGCCCCTGGAGACTGATACTGTTATCGTTTTTGTCAAAGCCAGTTTCCATCCGCATTTGTCATTCCTGCTTGCATTTATGAGTTATCAATCGCCATGTCAAAATGCAAAATAACTGATGTTCTCTGGGCGGTATTGGATGGTCTATCTGGGGCTTTTAATCAATGCTGATTTTTATTTTCCATACCCATACATAAATCTTTACCATTCCGGGCCACATATAATGCGTTTGTACAAAACGCAGTGACAGAAGCAGTAGTTATATTATCAAACATTATACCTCGGGGCTGACTGAGTACCAAGGGCTTTCAAAAGAGAACACTGGGAATTACTGAGCAGGAGCCGGGATCGCAGTGCAGAATGTAAGGAATTGGCTGTTGCCATTTATAAATCAGCATCCTGCTAGCTAATCCTTCTCACTTAAATGCAGTCCAAATTCTCCTCCTGATCCTCTGCAACTTAGTCATTGTTTTTTAAAAGGCAAAGTTTGCATAATCTACACAAATAAGAATGAGCTACACGTTTTCTATTTCCTTGGACTTTTCCCAAGGGACTTACATTCAAATGGGGAGAATGGAACTTTTTCAGGAATAACTTTTTTTTTTCCGAGTGATCACTGGAATTTTCCAGGTTACGTTTCACCCCCAGTCAAGCTGAGTTTGTTTTGCCCTTTAAAAGGGCATTTTGCCTAGTTGAACAGTAACTGTGGCAGAAATCATTCAAACAGGACGTTAGTGCCCAGGAATCCGACTGCATTGTGAGCACCTGAGGTCATGTGGAAATCACTCGGGTATCTTGAAAGTGAAGCAAGAAAGTATAAAAAGCTCAGGGTGGGAGTCAGCACAAGCATTCAGCCAGTAGGTCCAAGAACCCACAGGTATTCAAGAGCCGTCTCTAAAGATGAAAACATTAGCAATGGTCTCCAAGTGGTCTCATACACGGATTGGCTCTGGTCCCGCCTCAGGCACCTCCTTCATCTCAGGACTCTTAGTTGCTCCAGCAGCCCAGCCAGTGACCAGGCTTGCAGGGCAAGAGGCTCTGGCTTACCTGATCTCTGGGATTTGCAGCAGAAATCAAGAACCGAACTGATTCTGCTTCAACAAACTTATTTTTAGAAAGCTTGACAGTGGTAAGACACCTCCCAGACTCTGAAAGAGACAATCAAACATGAAAGTACACAGTATTGTCCAGGGATGACCAGCTGCTGTTTTTCAGCCACTCACTCATGTCCAGCCCTTTGCAACCCCATGGACTGCCACATGCCAGGCTTCCCCATCCTTCACTGTCTCCCTGAGCTTGCTCAGGGAGCTTGCTCAGACTCATGTCCATCGAGTCAGTGATGCCATCCAACCATCTCATCCTCTGTCGTCCCCTTCTCCTCCTGCCCTCCATCTTTCCCAGTATCAGGGTCTTTTCCAATGAGTCAGCTCTTGGCATCAGGTGGCCAAAGTATTGGAGTGTCAGCCTCAGCATCAGTCCTTCAAATGAATATTCATGAAACATAAAATTACACAAGTCTTGTTGAGAGAGGACCAGTGATCAAGACAAAGATGAGATGAATGGGTTCTGGAAACTCAGGGTATCATTGGAAAGGCAGTTTCTGAAGGCAACTTCTGAATAACTGATTCCCTGAAGAGGATGGTTTGATGACAATGGCTTTCTCTACTGTGTTTCAAGAGGCAATATGTTCTGTGTTGAATTCGAGTACTCACAGCTTAACAAAATCAGTGAGTAGCCAGCCTCATTTGGCAATGTGTGTGTTCAATAAGCAGCGTGTGATAGCTTCAACATTTATTTATCTGAGCATGGGGAGACTCACTCGCTCACCAAATAGGAGGTCCTTGCCATCAGTGCAACTTCAGAGGAGACCAGGGGAAAGCTTCTCTACAGAGACCAGGTGGGCAGGACCAGGTGGGCTGCAGAGAGTGGAGGATGCCTCAGCACACTCAGAACATGCAGATGAGGCCAGCCGCGTTGCCCACAGCCACCGCGGGCAGTCAGCTCAGGTCACAGCGGAGCACCTCTCTCTCCACTGGGATCTAACGCTGCTCTTCTGCTCCCGCATTCAAGCGATTTACCCATTCACTCCCCACATGCTTGGAGAGCACCTGCTGCGTGTCAGGTGAGGCCTCGTCCGGCCCGGCGCTCAGTGATGGCCACACCATCCTATGTGGGTGGTGCTGTTTCCACGTGGTCAGTCCTTCTTGGTGGCCAGGCCTGCTGTGTCCTTTTAGAGGACAACAACACCGTTGGCACCCACAGGACCACAACATGGGCTTAAAAAGTACTTCCACGGGATTTCACCGGCTTGTGTGAGGACTGAGGCTGTTGACTATGTTGGTTTCTCAGTAGTGTTCCGAGAGGCAGCCTGCTCCTCCATGCGGGTGAGCCCGGGGCCCCTAAGGGAGCAGAGACGGGAGGCTCCAGTGCAGATGCTAAAACCAGAGGCAGAAAATGCAAAGCTGCTTTCCAGGGGGTTTGGGGACAAGGGGCTCCAAAGCTGCAGAAGGGCACATGCCCCTCAGGAGATGGCCTAAGCTGACGAATCCTGAGGGGACATATGGATTTTACTGCGTGACACTCACTCTTCCAATCTCTGTACTGAGTTCTTTGAATATGACTTGATCCCAAGCCTGGTAATATTCATGGTCTTTCAACAACACCAGAAAGATTTGAAAATGTACCCACATCTACTGCAGTGGTTTCCTGTCAGGGGGGACCTTGCCCCTTCCTCAACATTTGACGATGTCTGGAGATGTCTGAAATGATGGACCAAAATGGTATGGACCTAACAGAAGCAAAAGATATTAAGAAGAGGTGGCAAGAATACACACAAGAACTGTACAAAAAAGATCTTCACGTCCAAGATAATCACGATCGTATGATTACTCACCTAGAGCCAGACATCCTGGAATGTGAAGTCAAGTGGGCCTTAGAAAGCATCACTAGGAACAAAGCTAGTGGAGGTGATGGAATTCCAGTTGAGCTATTTCAAATCCTAAAAGATGATGCTATGAAAGTGCTGTACTCAATATGCCAGCAAATTTGGAAAACTCAGCAGTGGCCACAGGACTGGAAAAGGTCAGTTTTCATTCCAATCCCAAAGAAAGGCAATGCCAGAGAATGCTCAAACTACCACACAATTGCACTCATCTCATACGCTAGTAAAGTAATGCTCAAAATTCTCCAAGCCAGGCTTCAGCAATATGTGAACCGTGAACTTCCAGATGTTCAAGATAGATTTAGAAAAGGCAGAGGAACCAAAAATCAAATTGGCAACATCTGCTGGATCATGGAAAAAGCAAGAGAGTTCCAGATAAACATCTATTTCTGCTTTATTGTATGCCAAAGCCTTTGACTGTGTGGATCACAATAAACTGTGGAAAATTCTTTAAGAGATGGGAATACCAGACCACCTGAACTGCCTCTTGAGAAACCTGTATGCAGGTCAGGAAACAACAGTTAGAACTGGACATGGAACAATAGACTGGTTCCAAATAGGGAAAGGAGTACGTCAAGGCTGTATATTGTCACCCTGCTTATTTAACTTATATGCAGAGTACATCATGAGAAACGCTGGGCTGGAGGAAGCACAAGCTGGAATCAAGACTGCCAGGAGAAATATTAGTAACTGAAAAGGGGGCGACAGAGGATGAGATGGCTGGATGGCATCACCGTCTCAATGGACATGAGTTTGAGTGAACTCCAGGAGTTGGTGATGGACAGGGAGGCCTGGCGTGCTGTGATTCTTGGGGTCACAAAGAGTCAGACACGACTGAGCGACTGAACTAAACTGAACTGGAGACGTCTGGGGGTCGGAGGGACAGTCTCACTGGCACCTAGTTGGTAGAGGCCAGGAACGCTGTTCATCAGACTACAAGGCATGGGATGGCCCCACAAGAAAAAGTGATCCACCCCAAATATCAAGGGTGCCGAGGCTGTGAAATTGCAGTTAATGTGCAGCAAAACCCTCCCATGGTGCATAACTGCATGGAAGAAACACAGGAAGAAGAAAGGAAGAAAAATGAAGCTGCTTGTAATATGAATTTATATATTCCAGCCAGTGTAAGATAAGAGGAGACAATATGTTTCCCTTTTCTGCTTGATAAGAACTGATGAATGTTTATTAAGATGGTATTTTTAAGCCTGCATTTTTTTTTATTACTGAAGTCCACATTCTAGGAACACTATTTCTGTAAAGGTGCAGGTATGGGTACATATCCCCTGGTGACATGTTTAAACATCTCAACTGCATTATACAGAGACGACCAGCTTTGGAAAAAGCGGCGCTTTTCATATTTATTTTAAATTTTGGATGAGTTACAGCCAGTGCAGTTAAATTTAATTTCTGGATTCATGAGAAACTACACATGATGGCTGTTTTGCCTTGTCATAACAGCATGTGTGTCAATATTTATGGGTGAAATCAAAGACAAATTCCAAGTGACACTTTTTCAAATCATTCCAGAATGGAGAGCCCTGAGAGTTTTGGCAAAGGGACCGTGCTATCTCTGTTTTGAGCTTTGGGATAAATCTTTGCTATTTGTAAAATGTACCTGTAATCTTGTCTTAAGGTAAATATTCTGGGAAACAGTGTGGGGTCTTCTGTGGATAGATTTTGATTTGATTCAAGTACTTACCCTGTCTACCAGTGTGAACTTGACCAATTTATTTGAACCTGCCAGTCTCTGTTTTCTCCTCTCTCTTCTATAAGATAAAGATAACAATGAATACACTTACTTCATGGGGTATTGTATGGATTAGTGGGAATTGAAGACCCAAAGTAAGCATCCAATTGCCATTTTATTATGAACAACATTATTATTACTCATACAATATTATTTTTTTCCTGTAGTCATGTACAGATGTGAGAGTTGGACCATAAAAAGGCTGAGTGCCAAAGAATTGATATTTTTGAATTGTAGTGCTGGAGAAGACTCCTGAGAGTCCCTTGGATTGCAAGGAGATGAAACCAGCCAATCCTAAAGAAATCAACCTTGAATATTCATTGGAAGGGCTGCAGCTGAAGTTGAAGAATTAATAATTTAGCCACCTGATGCAAAAAGCCAACTCATTGGAAATGACTGATGCTGGGAAACATTGAGGGCAGGGGGAGAAGGGGACGACAGAGGATGAGGTGGTTGGACACATCATTGACACAATGGAAGTGAGTGAGCAAACTCCAGAAGACAGTTACAGACAGGGAAGCATGGCACGCTGCAGACCATGGGGTCACAGAGTCGGATATGACTTAGCAATGGAAAAAAACAACAACGTTATTAAACGGTTTCCCAGATGGCACTAGTGGTAAAGAATCCACCTGCCAATGCTGGAGACTCAAGAGATGTGGGTTTATCCCTAGGTTGGGAAGTTCCCTGGAGAAGGGAACGGATATCCACTCCAATATTCTTACCTGAAGAATTCCGTGGACAGAGGAGCTTGGTGAGCTACAGTCCACGGGGTCACAAAGAGTCAGACACGACTCAGCGACTAACACTTTCACTTTCACTTCAACTATTGGAAGATAACTTCTTTACCGAAACTGCTTCCTGATGTTATCCTGCCTCCTGAAACATATGGAATTTGATCACTTCCTCTTCCCTGAGCCTGCCTGTTGGATATTTATATATAGTAGTCAGGTGACCCCCAGTCTCCATCTGGCCAGGTGCCTGTGATTCCAGAGTGGACACCCAGCAGGGAGGCCCACAGGCACCACCCACGACTGCAGAGTGACACCGGGCAGGAAGGCCCAGGGGCACCACCCATGACTGCAGGGCAGACACCGGGCGGGGAGGCCCACGGGCACCACCCACGACTGCAGAGTGGACACCCATCAAGGAGGCCCATGGGCACCACCCACGACCCCAGAGTGGACACCTCGTAGGGAGGCCCTGGGCACTGGCACGAGGGGGAGGCCCCTGTAGCCTGATAGGCATGTGCCCGTCCCTCAGCCTTAATCCCAGCAGTGACGGCGAGGCAACCACTGCCCTTCTTGGTGTCAGTGGGGCAGGCAGTCTTGCTGAGTGGAGGCACAGCACACAGTGGGGCTTCATCTTCTCTGAGATGAATCTGGAAGAGATTATGGAGAGATGTTGGCACCAAAAGAGAAGCTGCCTCTCACATGGCAACCCTTTCCTAGGTATGAACATGATTTTAGCGTCAAGGCAAAACCTTGGAAATGATCAACTCCCTATCCTGGTTACAGAAGGACGTGTTTACACAAAGACGGTCATGAACACTCTTTGCCCCAGACACCTTTATACCAAAACGATGATGATATTGACCTGAATGGCAGTGTGTAAATATGGTTATCAGCCCACGTGGGATGAGGGCAGCTTTCTCTTTCTACCTGATACTGTCTTAAGACTGTGTCCCTTTGGAGAACCATGTTAAAGTTTAATTTAGCTTAATACAAGGTAAACCACTGAGACAGGAAGGATTTGTTGAGTATCTGCTGGCTGAGGGGCTGTCCTGGAAACTGGCCATCTCCCAGGATGCAGGGCACTTGGTCTTCCTGTTCCTCCTGTGACCCCGTGCCACAACACAACTCCTCCCCACCTCCATCCTTTAATGAGAATCTAAGTGAAAGACTCAGACCCAGAACCAGTCCACGTGGAGGCCAGCATTTCCCGTCCCCATCAACAAATCTCGTGGCATCTGTGGCTTCACTGAAGGTTATATGTGGAACTAGTTTGGAGATGGTTCCCTGTCTATCTGGTTGGTTTGCACCAAGTCCTTGTGGGTGTCTTTGTCCACTGTTGGCCAGGGCTTGCTAAATACCAGTTACTCATTTCTCTGGCAAAGCAATGACATCATTTCCTATCACTGACTCTTCACTAAACTTGACTCACATCCCTCATGGTTCATCCTACGTGATGCTAAACCCCAGAAAATAGCGAATAATAGCAAAATAGAAAGTAGTGGGCAAAGAGCAGTCAAAATGGTGTTTATAGCCACAGGCAAGATACCCGCAGAGTATAGCTGCTACACGTTTATGTCTGCAGATGCCTGTTTGGACAGACACGTCGCCCACAGCGGTGCCCAGACCAGACCTCCACACGAGGTCAAGTTTAGTCTCAAAGTGAACCGTGCAGTGTGTGTTCCGTGGGTGTGCCCTTGAGTAAGTACGCAGCTTATTCCTGAGCAGACTCGGCGAATGCGGTCCTCTCTAGGGCTGCGAAGCTGAGAGCCACGCTGTCTTCCCTCTGCCTTGCCTCTCTGTCTGCTGTTCACAGTCTCTTTTCCTCCAACATTCTCCCTCCATCCCGCACCCCCTGGGCAGCGCTGCCGGACCCTGATCCACACCGCCCCTGCACCTGTCTCTGGATTTCCCTCTGGAGGGCTCCTATGGCAAAGCAATGAGGCAGCAGGGATTATTTTTCTGCTTATTGATGAGCCCCTTTCTTGGTTTTTCCGGGCTCTCGGTCCGGTCAGGAGGGGCCAGGGGGCTGCCCTGTGACTCGTGCACTCGGGGGCTGGGCCATGGGAACCGCACTCTGCTGGGTCTGGAGTCACAGGCTCTGAGCCACGGCTTCCAGTGTCCTTTGTCTTCCAAGTGCTGACATATAGCTCCTGAAAGTCAACGCCTGGCTCCATGTGGCTTCCTGAAATATCAGAAGTGAAGTGAAAGTCGCTCAGTCATGTCCGACTCCTTGCGACCCCATGGAGTACAGTCCATGGAATTCTCCAGGCCACAATACTAGAGAGGGTAGCCTTTCCCTTCTCCAGGGGATCCTCCCAACCCAGGGATCAAACCCAGGTCTCCCGCATTGCAGGTGGATTCTTTACCAGCTGAGCCACAAGGGAAGCCCAAGATACTGGAGTAGGTAGCCTATCCTTTCTCCAGCAGATCTTCCTGGCCCAGGAATAGAACCGGGGTCTCCTGCATTGTAGGCGGATTTTTTTTTTTTTACCAACTGAGCTATCAGGGAAGCCTGAAATATCATCACAAAGCATTTTACAAATCAAAGAATTTGGTAGCATCCCTGAACCGTGTCATCCTGTCTCTCTAAAGTGAGGTGGTCTTGTCGGGCTGCGGACTGGAAGGAGCAGTGGAGTACTGGGAAGCTGGCCTCGGGTGCTGAATGAGCGGGACAGTGAACGCAGGGTCTGCTGTCGGCCGTGGGGTGTGCGGCGTTTACCCGGGTCTGGTCTGTTACACACGCTCTGTTCGCAGACCCGTACAGCCGGTTCTGCGGTTCATTTCTAGAATCACATTGGTAGAACAAAGCTGTCATATTTAGTGGCGTTTTGTTACAACCATTATTTCACTTAAGTTCAGACATCTCTTTGTAAAATCAGACCCTACTTTAAAAAATTGCCTTGTTTTGCAACATTAAACTAAATGACAAGCCGGAGAGGGGGGAAAAAATTGATGAGTAACCACGGGTTGAGGCAAGCTCTCCTTCAAGTTCAGAAGTGAAGACTGAAGGCAGAAGGGGCCGTCACCTTTCTTATAAACAAGACTGTGGTTTGGAATGTGGTGCAGTTATTTCCAAGGAAGTTATGCTCGTTGAAAGCAGAGCCTGCAGCCAGGTTAGGGTGTTTGGGCAGAGGTGGAGGAAGGAGGGAGCTGCCCACTCGGTCACATCCCCTGGTGCCGGTGCCTGGTCCATGCCCGCCTGGCACACGGGCTGACCGCTGCCCCCGCCCCAGGGCCCCTGGCCTGCACTGACCTTTGTCCTTGGACATCTAACTACTTGACTTCAGACAGACACGACCTGTATCTGAAGCCAGCTTCTGAGAGAGAAAAGATAACCCACTGAGTCTAAATCTTTCCTTTCCCCACTTCTACAGACTCTTACAAAGAGAAGGAGCGGACTTTACCAGGAAAGGCGCAGCCCCACCCTAACACTGGCAAGGACCACAGCTTGTGCGGGGACCTGCCGGCTCTCGGGTCTCCTGGGGTTTGGGGGAGAAGGTGCCTATTTTTCATGAACCTCTCCAGTCTAGACTCTCTCTGTGAAACTCACCACCTGTTCTGTTTTGAGTTCCACTCCCTGTCTGCTTCCCACTTTCAAGCTGGGGAGTCACTGCGGAGATGGAATTCCAGACACGTTTCATGAGGGGCTGAGATGGGACTTCCCCAGTGGTCCAGTGGTTCAGACTGCCTTCCAGTGTCCTGGGTGAGGGTTTGATCCCTGGTCAGGAAACTAAGATCCCACATGCCGCAGGCCAAACTGCTCCCGTCCCCTCCGCCCCCACCAAAACATAAAATAGAAGCAATACTGTAACATATTCAATAAAGACCTAAAAAAAGAGGCAGAGACAGTGATCGAATTTATTCATTCTCAAGGGAGGATCTTTATTTGGAGCTGTTGTTAGAAGCAGGGGCCAGTGAGCCTGTCCTGTAAAGGAGGGGGAGGAAGTCTTTCAGGATCCCCAGACTGCCCGGATCTCTGGTGCATTTTGCAGCCATAGCGCTTGCAGTCTTAGGCTCTGTGTGTTGCTGAGGACTGCTGTGTTCCCATAAAACTTTATTCACAGCATCCGGCTGCACCCGACGGGGCTGGTTTGCAGCCTGGAGCACAGACGCCTGTGTTGAAGGCTAAGAGGACAGAAAGCAGGGCCTGCAGGCAGATGGGTTTGTGGCGGGCATGGAGGGCTGCCTCGGTGGACAAAGAGTGATGTGAGACTTGGGTACTTGATTCACCCAAGACCACGGGCCCAGCAGTGGTCAGAGGAGCAGTGGCCAGATTGTGGCTGAGACAAAACCTGTCACTGTCTCTCCTTTGAGATCATCCAGGGATGATTCTAAACTGTTGGGAGGGAAGGAAAGATAAACCTGCGTGTGGCCGGTGGAGTCAGCCTGTGGGCCTTGTGGGGAGGACTTTGCCAACCTATTTACGGGAGGCAAAAGTAGGGCTCCGACGGGTGGAATAAATTCTCCACGGCACTTTCCTCGCCTTCTTTCCTCTGAGGCCCAGAACCATGATGGTCATCTCGAACTCTCTGCAGCCCCAAGCCCAGGTCTCTGCTTGTCTTGGGTGCCTGTCCCTGCCATGGGAGCCATCTCTTCTCTCCTCTGCCCCCGGGCCTGCCACCCGCTCTCTCCGGGCCCGGCCCCTGCTCTGTCTCCAGTCTCCAGGCTGCCTGTCGCAGGCTCAGATTTGGCCATGGGGGAGATAAAAGGGGCCTGGGTGCCTCTCCTGGTCTCTGATGGGAGCTGGGCCTTCTCTGTGGTTCCAGCGCCTGAGGCGATTCCACTTTGGGTTTGGGAAACACAAGTCTCCCCTCGCCCCCACGGTGACCCTCTGGCTTCCGGGAATGGCTTTCTGCTCTCTCAAATTTCCAGTTGGCCTCAATGTCCCCTATTTGACTTTAAAGTAACACTACTACTTACGGACTAATTTTCTCCATTTTTGCCCTGGTTTGACTCTGCCTGATACAGGGTCTCTTATCTTAAGCCCCACGTAATTGTAAATACATCACGTCTTTCAAGTAACATCTGCTTTTTAGGTCAAACCCTTAACCCAAAGGAGTGAATTTAATATCCCGTGTCTGGTCTGCTTGTGTGTGTGTGTATGTGTGTGTGTGTGTTCACTCTTAATCAGATGGTGGGATGCTACCCTCTGTTCACTGTTGCTGGCGGCCAAAAAAGAGTCCAGCAAAGGCAGCTAAAGGGCTTCCCTGGTGACTCAGATGGTAAAAAATCCACCCACAATGCAAGAGACCCGGGTTCGATCTTTTGGTCGGGAAGATCCCCTGGAGAAGGGAATGGCAACCCACTCTAAGATTCTCGTGTGGAGAATTCCATGGACAGAGGAGCCTGGCGGGCTACAGTCCATGGGGTTGCAGAGTCAGACTGACTGAGCAACTAACACTTCAGCTTTGTGTTTAAAGGTGGCTAAAGGTTGATCCATTTGGTCCTTACCCGACTGGAGAGAAGGAGAGAGAGAAAAGGGAGAGAAAGAACAGGCGGGCTGGCGGGGGGAGGAGCCGGCTCTTTTTTTCTTTCTCGAGAAAGTGAATAATGTCATCGTTGATTTAATTAGCAAATTCTAGATGTGCTGACAAAGGAGATTTCTGGGGAGATGCACTGGGTTGTGTCAGTGCTCTAAATGAATAGGCAGTGCCGAGTTCCTGGTAATCACAGACGAACAACAGCACTCGCCAAACCTCAAACAGTGCATAAATCAATTTGCTGGGAATTAACCACTCGCTTCAAAATTAGGGGTTACTTGACAGGGTTTCAGTGATTAGGTTGTCAGGGACCTGTATTTCTAGCTGGGATTTATCTATCACTGATCCAAGCACATCGCCTCCTGGGCTACAGACTGACTGCCGTCGCCAGCCGTGGGCCATGGTGGTGCCAGTGCCCAGGAGGGGCTCACGGCCTTCCTGGGGGATGGGGCGGGGGCCCCCTTGTCAAAGGGAAGAGGTGGTCCTGCCGCTCTTTCGCGATGCCCCCAACAGGAGCGGGAGCACGTGATGGAGGGGTGTGTTTCAGGCACCGTCACAGGTCATGTGACCCTTTGATACACACAGAGCCCAACACTCATGAAATGAGAAGATGCCTGAGAATGTACTGCTGCTCAGAGGCATTCATGAAAAGCAGTAGGACTCTGAGGTCACCGGGCTGTGGGGCTGCCTACAGGGGGGGTCAGGGGTCAGGAGTGGGTCCTCTGACCGCTGGGCCTGGGGGAAACTGGGAGGGGCAGCTGCAATCCAGTCCTCAGGCTAGACTGGGCGCGAGCTGGGGGAGCGGAGGCCTTTCGGTCAGACTTCTCATCTGACACGTCAAGTCTGTCATCCAAGCCTTCAAAGGCCTTCCTTGGCCACTTAGAATCACCCTCCCACCCGGCAGCTCCCCGCCCTGTAAGGACAATACAGAGGTTCCATCCTATGTAACATGTCTCCTTGCTCCCTGTCAAAAGGGGCCTGGAGGGCAACCCGTCGAGGGTCCCACCCCAGGGACACTCAGGCACGTGGTCATCAGGGCCTCTGAGCACGCACCTCACTCGTCTGCTCTTCCTTCTTGTTGGACGTTTCTGGAAGGAGTCTTCACACTCCATTCAATTTGCCTTCCTCCAACAGGACACTGGACATGGAACAAGAGACTGGTTCCAAATAGGAAAAGGAGTACATCAAGGCTGTATATTGTCACCCTACTTATTTAGCTTCTATGCAGAGTACATCATGAGAAACACTGGAATAGAAGAAACACAAGCTGGAATCACGATTGCTGGGAGAAACGTCAATAACCTCAGATATGTAGATGACACCACCCTTATGGCAGAAAATGAAGAGGAACTAAAGAGCCTCTTGATGAAAGTGAAAGAGAAGAGTGAAAAAGTTGGCTTAAAGCTCAACATTCAGAAAACTAAGATCACGGCATCCGGTCCCATCACTTCATGGGAAATAGATGGGGAAACAGTGGAAATGGTGAGAGACTTTATTTTGGGGACTCCAAAATCACTGCAGATGGTGACTGCAGCCATGAAATTAAAAGACGCTTGTTCCTTGGAAGAAAAATTATGACCAACCTAGACAGCATATTAAAAAGCAGTGACATTACTTCGCCAACAAAGGTCTGTCTAGTCAAGGCTATGGTTTTTCCAGTAGTCATGTATGGATGTGAGAGTTGGACCATAAAGAAAGCTGAGCACTGAACTATTGATGCTTTTGAACTGTGGTGTTGGAGAAGACTCTTGAGAGTCTCTTGGACTGCGAGGAGATTCAACCAGTCCATCCTAAAGGAAATCAGTCCTGAGTGTTCTTTGGAAGGAATGATGCTGAAGCTGAAGCGCCAATACTTTGGCCACCTGATGCAAAGAGCTGACTCATTTGAAAAGACCCTAATGCTGGGAAAGATTGAGGGCAGGAGGAGAAGGGGTCAACAGAGGATGAGATGGTTGGATGGCATCACTGACTCAATGGACATGAGTTTGGGTAAACTTGGGGAGTTGGTGATGGACAGGGAAGCCTGGCGTGCTGCAGTTCATGGGGTTGCAGAGTCAGACACGACTGAGCAACTGAACTGAACTGAACTGTACAGAACGGGGGCACTTCCTCTTCATTGAATTGATCTCAAAATTGCAGAACTCTAGGTATCTCCAAACAACCCCACTGGACTCTAGGACACCTGGTCTGAGAACTCCAGAGTCAGATGAAATGGGAGGAGCTCACAGAACTGGAAGGAAGAAGGTAATGGCCCTCTTTAGATCACTAGAGAACCTCGTGGCTTTTACCGAAGCACCCAGAGTATTTCCTTTCTGGTGACAGTTCTCATGTGAATCATGCTTCACTGTCCTGTCTCTTCCTGTTCATCTATTGCCCATTAATTAATCAATAAAGCCCTTCTGGTATCTTCAAGGGACAAATGTTTATGCGATTGTTCATTCTCACTTAAAAACCAAAACAGAACAATCGGTTTCCATGGCCTTATTCCCCCTCTCCAAAGTCCTCTTCACTGTAGCTACATCCAAGGTCTATCAGGGACAGTATTTCACAGTCTCTAAGCTACTTTTTACAAAACAGCTTTATTGACAGTATACTTTACATTCTCTAAAGTTCACCTGTTTGAAGAATATAACTCAATGAATTTTAGAAAATTTACAGAATTGTGCAACCTTCATAATAATCTAACTTCAAACTATTTTCATCACCCCCCAAAAAACTCTGTACCATTGCCAATCATCCCCATTTTCTCTCTTCCCCACAGGAGCCCCAGGCAACCACTGCTCTAGTTCCTTCCTCTATAGATTTGAACATTTATAGATTCTGGACTTTTCATACCAATGGAATCATGCAACAGAGGGTCTTTTGAGACTGGCTGCTTTCATGTAGTGTATGTAATGTTTCTGAGGTTCATCCGTGTTGAAACATGCCATCCTTCATTCCTTTTCAGGGGTGAATAGTATTCCACGGTGTGGAGTACTTTTGTACTGGGTCTGTTTATCCACTCCACAGTTGACAGGCATTTGGGCCATTCCCAAGTTATGCTACTATCTTGCACCTGGGTCTGAGTGTATGAATAGGTCTATGTTACAGATCATTCTTTCTCTGTCAGAGGCTGGTGAAGCTTGTCTCTTTCCAGGCGACTCAGAGGTCCTCAGAGATATATGGTTATTGGAGACTTTATCCTCTCTAGTCCAAATTTTCTCTAGATAATCCTCATCCTGTCTCTTCAAATTTGTGCCTGTCATTAAATCAGTCAACCAGTGGAAAGTTTTATATAATAAAGCAAGCAGGTAAAAACCTGCTTGGTTTGAATTTGGTCAGAGAAATGAACAAACACAATTGACATAACCATCCCCGGAAGACCTGACCCTAAGCTCACTTCTGCTTCCTCATGTGTTCAAGTCTGCCTGAAGACAAAGTGGACCTTCCCGTAAATTCTGACTGCAGAGTATCTCTAATGCAGCAAGCTTTTCAAACTCAAAACGGTGGGTCCTCCTGCTGGTTTCGAACCTAAGGTTTTCTTTACCACCTGCTTCAGCTCTGCATTCAGACACTGGGCTCCCATTTGGCTTTTAAGGAAGATGGTCATATTTATTTCTAGGTTAATTCTGGTAGGATCTGCAAACTTGTCTAGTAAGGGAAATAAAACCTATCTGGGGGTCATTACTGTGTTTGGGGGAGTTGAACGTTTGGAAAATGTCTGTGAGGTGTCTCCTCACATCTAATGGGAAAGTCGCTGGATAAAGTGGGGGTGCACATGTGAATTTAGGGGATCTGTCCCAACAAAGCTCCCCACAGAGCTCCCACCTCCTGTGTCACTAATACGGCCTTCCTCTGTGCACTCCGTTTTCTGGACCTCTTGTTTGCTCCCCCTGGAAGATCTCTAGAGCGAGTCTAGAACATTCTCTGCCCCACAGGCAGGGGCAGGGGTGGGGTGGGGGAGGTTGGGAAACAATGCAAACAACAGTTCCTGAACAGGGGGTTCTGCCTTTTGTCTGTTTTCCATGATCACGGAAGTCATGGTGGGAAATCCCTCGTGAAGGCACGTGCTTCCTCCCCCTCCACAGATCTCCAAGGGAGGACTTCCTGCTCCAGAATCATCCTCGGGGATGCGGGTGCTTCCTTTCTGTGGAAGGATCTCTTCTCTTGTGATGAAAATGGCTGCAGGAACAAAAATGGCTCCAAAATGAAGCCATTCTCGTGACAAAGGCTGTAATGAGGACAAAAAATGGCACAAAATCAAATTATTCTCACGACAACCTTAAGATCGTAATGAAGACAAGAAAAACAGTCTGAAATTTATCAATTCTTGTGACAACCTTGAGACAATAATGAAAGCGGCAAATGGTCTGAAATTGGCCCACTCTGCTGACAGATGGTGAAACAAACCCAGAAAATAGCACTGTATTTATCTACCCCCTTGACAACCTGGGGGCTGGAGCAAGAACTGGAAAGGTGAAGAGACTAACCCATTCTTGTCAAGAATAATTGTAAAGGGTGGCCTCCATGTGTCCTTTGACAATGACCCCCTGGGTGATTACCTGCGTGAACCTCAGACGTGTCTGAGGGATGGCACCCTTTCGGGCTTCACTGTTCAGCTCTTGGTCAGGTCGTGTGAACATTAACAAGTTCTAATCTTACACACAGAGAAGGAAATGGCAACCCACTCCAGTATTCTTGCCTGGAGAATCCCATGGACAGAGGAGCCTGGTGGGCTACAGTCCACGGGGTCGCAAAGAGTCAGACACGACTGAGTGACTTCACTTAATCTTACAGACTGGGAAGATCGGCCTTCATTCCACATCAGCTCTTATTTGATGACCTCAAAGTGCTTTGACAATCAGACTTATGAAAAGAGAATTTGTAAGAGGTATGAAAACAAATACCATATATTAATGCATATATGTGGAACCTGAAAAAGAATTGGTATTGACCATTTTATTTACAAAGCAGAAGTAGATGTAGAGAACAGATGTGTGGATTGTTGTTCAGTCACTCCGTCATGTCCAACTCTTTGCAACCCCACGGACTGCAGCACGCCAGGCCTCCCTGTCCTTCACCATCTCCCAGAGCTTGCTCAAACTCATGTCCACTGAGTCGGTGATGCTATCCAACCATCGCTTCCTCTGTCACCATCCAAGCATCTCATCCTTTGCCATATTTAAGAATACCAAGGGGTAAAGGGGAGGATGGAATGACTTGTGAGATTGGGATTGACACATAGACACTATTGATACTATGTATAAAATAGATAGCTAATAGAACGTATTGTGTAGCACAGAGAACTCTACTGGTGTACTGCGATGACCAAAATAGGAAGAAAATCCAAAAAAGAGGGAATATATGTACACACATCGCTGATTCACTTCGCTGTACAGCAGAAACTAACACAACATTTTAAAGCAACTACACGGCAATAAAATTTTTAAAAAAATTTTAAAAAGGGCTAACATAGATTTTAATGGATTAACAATATTGGTTGAGGTACCTTGGAGAATAAAACCATCTCTGAATAATTTAGACCAGCTAGTCAAAAATGCCTTATCATCTATTGTTCTAAATTACTCATCACCAGAGCAAGTTATGCTATGAATAACAGTGTAATCTTATTCTAGAACTCGTATCAATAGTAGGTTATGACCTTGATGCTGAAACAGGACAGTTCAATGATATAACTGCTATTAATGGTCTGTTTAACAATTAAGCCCTATGTGATCTGAGCTCAAAAAAAATAGTGGTACATACTCTCATTCTTGAAGTGTCTATGAGGTCTGCAAACGAGGAAAGACGTGGAGGACAAGGTATTTCTGATTCAATGAAACACACTGAGTTTCTGTGTCATATGCTGCCGTATATTTCTTAGAAAGATGCTGCTGTAGTTTTTAGGAAAAAATGGAGTTTTTCAGCCTGTTATCACTAAGCCAGTATCTATTCTTCAGCAGAAATTAATATAACACTGTAAAGCAACTGTAATGCAATCAAAATGTTTATATAGTTAGTTGCCCTATGTGAACTCACAGATTCTCTCAAACATGTCATTGAGAGGCAAGGAAGCACCAGGCCGAAAAGCATTCACTACAGGGATTCTCAATGGTTTGGAACCACTGGGTGCTGGCTGTGATCAGTGAGTCTTCAAATGGGAGCCAGGAGTACACGTCTGGACAATGGGATGGTGTCCCTGAACTCACGGAAGTTTGAGAAGCATTGATTTGCTGTGTGCAGAGGTGCTGGTTTGAGGAACATGGATTAATGACTCCTAATGAGAGGCCCCACCCACTCACTCTTTTCTGCTAAGATGGCAAGTTTCCACTGATGAATAAGCATCACAGGGCCAAGTTTTGATGTCAATTCAGGTGCCAGTCAGCTTTCACTGGCTTCTAATAATTATTGATGAGTGATTGAATGACAGTGACTAGGAATAATGGCTTGCTGTGCTTGGCTGGCAACTCTAGAGATAATACAGAAATGAAGCTCCTCCAAGTGTCATTAGTGGTTTTCATTATGAGCGACCTGGAGCTGTCTCATCTTTCTTTTTTGTCTACCTGCCTATTTACTGTTCCAACTGAGTCGGCTGTTATTGACTGTTAGGAGAGGAAGGTGTCTTTTGTTTGTTTGTTGAGAGTAGGACAATTTTTTCATCAGTGTGTTTCTCAAACAATTGATACTAGGCTGAATTCTAACATTTTCTCCCAGTTTCTACATGCTATCGCATGTCTCTTGCTGGTGGCACAGACATTCTTGTGTTTCTTGCAGAGCTCAAGGGTTTGAATCTAGTTTGCAAGGCTTTGGCCAAGGCTCTATCTAGGTTCTGTGTCTTTCATGCTCACCTTGTTTTGGAACGAGTTGGTCATGGGATGACTACATTAGTATTGATTTTGTGTTGTTTCCTCAGGTACTCTCTCTGGGTTCCTCTCTCTGTATCAGTGACCTTAAAGGTCTGAATATTTTCCAGCAAGCTGGAGGTCAGGCCATTGCCAGAGTAACCACCACAGGAGTGGGTAAAGAGAAATCTACAAAGACCACTCTTAGGTTAACACGAATTTTGTTGTATGACAAGTTTACACTATTGTGTATTTTATTCTAACAATTCTGGGTGGCCCAGGAGCCCAGAAATTGGATGCAAGGTTAGAGATTTTTCAGATCAATGTCAGCAGACTTGCCTGAGGTTGAAGGGAGTGTAGGGGGCGGAGGAGGCAACTTTCCGGAGGTAACTTCAATTCAGGGTCCAGCAAAGTCAGAAGGCTAATAGTTTGGTTGAGTTGGGAGGAGTTGAGTGATAGGTAAGGACAGGGTTTCTTCCTGTTTGTTAGGCTGGGAAAGAGAGAGGGAGAGAGAGCATGTGAGGAAGAAAAAGAGACAGACCAACAAGAAAACATCATCCGAAATGGAAGGCGATGATTGAGTCACTTCTCGGTGTTCCTTTTTTAGCTTAAATTATCTTCTGTGTCTTTTAACCTTTGTTGGAGGAATCCAGCTGCCTCTTACTCATCCTTGTCAATCTTTTCTGCACCTCTGCAGGTTTCTCCATACGTTCAGAAGTGCTATCTTATTTTTTTCACTGCATACCCATGAGGTAACTAAGGGTCATTGTTAGGCTCAGATTTACAGACTGGGTGAAAGTGAGGCATAGGACAGGAGCCAATTTACTCAAGGTCAAATTGCAAGGTCAAGGCAAGCCTTAGAGTGAGTCCTCCGATTCTGTCCTGCAGGCACCCTACCCCTCTCCTGCTCCAGAGGGACTCCATTTCCTAAACCCCTTCAAAAAGACTTTTGTTGGTTCCATTCAGGATCTTATCTATGAAAAGCTAAACAAACGTGGCAAGTGCTCTCACACGGCTGCATGTTCCCGATTCCCCTTTGCGCACTACTGTAGCCCATGCTTACACAGACATCACTTCTGCACATATACTTGCTTTGTGACAGAGGTCAGTCAAACAAAAGGTTAATTCTTCATCTCCAGGTAGTAAATGATACCTAAAGAATTTTGACCATCACATCATTCTTTGCAGATAGGTTTGTGGGTGTGTTGTTTAGGACAGTCCTAGAAAAGATTCCAAGTCTGAGAGGGGGTGGGCTCATATCCAATTTTAGACCTGAAGACAATCCAGCATACTTGAAGGTCAGTTTCATATGCATATGAGATATGCCTTTATTCCAAAATTCTTCCTTACAGATCGCCAATCCAGGAGAAATGTCAACGTGGAAAATAACCAGAGAGTTGTCCAGAATTTTTCCTGTAATGAAACGTTGCTGTCTTGGAAACCGCGTGGCATGTAGCAAGTTGTCAGGCCTGTATCCTGTGGGGTTTACAGCAGTGACGTGTTGTCAAAACGGGCTTTGCCGGAGCTAAGCGCCTGTGTCCGATATCACTGAGTATACAGGTCACACTCCGTGAACTGTTAGGAGAGACTTGGCCACATTCTTCTGTTGTGTCCGCATGGGCAGAAGCCCCATGATTTTGGGGTATCTGAGTGATTCCTTGCCTAATGTTTCTTGCCCCGACTCTAATGAGCTCTGTCACGGAAGGCAGGGTTTCTCTTCTGCCCATCACTGTACCCCTATGCTGAGCACCAAGCCCTGCACAGTGTAGGTTCTCCACAAAGATGTGTTTGGAGGATGAATTCTGGAATGAAAGAACAAATGACCCTACTTGCCATCATCTCCAGATTTGGGGAGGAAGGCAAAGATGATCTTGTCACTTCTTTGCCTAAAATTCTCTGTCCATGGTTTGTACATGGTGGACTAAGAAGAAGAAGAGGTGGGAGAGGAGGAGGATGGGGGAAGGATGAGGCGAGGGCTGCTACCCTCAGCAGAAAATAACCAGAGAGGGTAGGAGGTCTGTCCACCAGGTGTCCACCAGCAGGTCATGTCCACCAGGTGGGACCAATGGAGCTGAGTGGTCCCTGGGTGAGGTCTCCAGGGTGCGGTGCATGGAACAGAGCTGGTGGGGCAGAGGTGATGAGAAGAGAACGTTTCAGGCAAAGGAGAGACAGTAGAAACTTCCCGGAAGGCGCAGTCAGACACACAGCTGGGGGCGCACCACCCTTGCAGTGGGGCTCTACTGGCCCCCACCATTGACCTCAGCCCTCACCCCAGTTCCTAGTTGATGCTTTGCTCCAACCACATCTGATCACTGGTCCTTTAGTAGACCCTGAGCCCTGTGATGGGTATATAGCTCCTGGCTCACTCGCATCTCCTCTGCACCTAGTGCGTCAGTCCTTCTGTGTCTTGTCAGCTCTGCTCAGCCTGGACCTATGCTCCTCTGCGACGTCTGCTTCCCCACCCTGCACCTGGCTTCTATCCTCTTTCTGCTCCCATTGGGCTTGGCACATATCTTTTAGAAGTAGCACTTATTTGGGGTTGACTTTGTGTAGAAGTCAGTGAATAATCTTTTGTGAGGTAAATACATGAGACATCAGTGTGGGTGGGAGTGTATGCTCCCCTCCAGCTCCGTGTTCAGACCCCAGGATTTCATGGACTCTCATCTTCTCAACGCCAATGAAAGGTGTGGGGGTAGGGGCAGGGTAGCTACTCTTGCATCAGGCCCGTAGCCCTTCCTGTGCATGTCTTGGCTTCCCTGGTGACCTTTGGACATGGACTTGAGCAAACTCCAGGAGACGGTGGAGGACAGGGGAGCCTGGAGTGCTGCAGTTCATGGGGTTGCAAAGATTTGGACATAACTTAGCAACTGAACAACAAATGACTGCTTGTTTAACTACATTGGGAAGCACCCTGAAGGCAGACAGAGTCGGGGCAGAGGTAAGGAGAGGGAAGATGTCTATTTCGGACATCTAATTTGTTCAAACTGGTATGTCCAAGGACATTTAGAGATGGGACCAAGGGAACACACAGAACTTGTTTCCTGAACATGAGAAACATTTTTTCCCTACACAGATTGGGCTCAAAGGATGAGATCAGCTCACCACACCGTGGATGAGTGTGATACACAACTAGTGTGCTCATTACGGTTTAAAGCAACACCCAGAAAAGGCAGTGTGTTTTCTGGCCAGGGCGGGAATGTGTTAGAAGCATATAGCACCATGGGGTCGCAAGAGTTGGACATGACTGAGTAACTGAACAGCATCTTCTCACCGGAAGTGAGGCTCCTTGGCGCCAGAGGCTGTGTGTCCCCACCTTAACACAGAGGACAGATTTGTCCACAGACAACAGAACCTACGTTTCCAAATAAAGAAGCCTGACTGAAACTCTCAATGATCACTTTTCCAAAATAGTCCAGTTAAGGACCTCGGTCCCAATCTCATCTCTACCACCTGGGACCTAGGGACCTTGGGTGAGAGATTTCATGTCTCTAGGCTTGCTTCCTTCCATTACTGGAAGAGTCTTTCCTTGGGAGGTTTTCAAAACATCTTTTGAAACTGAGTAGAAGTAATCTTGAATCTCTTTTAGGAGTTGCCATCAGAGTCTATAACAGTCCCTCTGGATGTTCCAAGGAGGATGGAGCCTTCTGACTCTTGACAAAATCAATGCCATCTGTGGCCAGTTATGAAGACAAAGGACAAACCAATTATTACATTTTCTCTTTCTTTTCTGTCTTTTTTTTTTTTTTTTTGTCCACAAAGGATAGGTTCACACAAAAACAAAAAGTACCAGCCTTGGGCAGTACTGTGCTGGGGATGTGAGGCCTGAGGTGCAGGGGGAACCCTGCCGCTGACTCCCCCAGAGGGGCCTGGCAGATGGTCTTGACCCCCATTGTCAGGTTCTGCAGGACTTATGCGAAACCCGAGTTGTTGAGGCAAGGGTTTAGGCCACTTCACATCTCAGCAAACTCGCACAAGAGAACAACGATGACAGCTGTCATTTCTATCGTTTTTTCCCTTCTCTTCATCCTTCTAATTTTTCTCTGATTTTATACTTTTCTTTCCCCGCCCCCCCCAGTGGAATTTTCATTTTTATTTATTTTGTTTATTTATTTTTTACTTTACAATATTGTATTGGTTTTGCCATACATCAACATGAATCCACCACAGGTGTACATGTGTTCCCCATCCTGAACCCCTCTCCCACCTCCCTCCCCATACCATCCCTCTGGGTCATGCCAGTGCACCAGCACCAAGCATCCTGTATCCTGCATCGAACCTGGACTGGTGATTCGTTTCTTATATGATATTATACATGTTTCAATGCCGTTCTCCCAAATCATCCCACCCTCTCCCTCTCCCACAGAGTCCAAAAGACTGTTCTATACATTTGTGTCTCTTTTGCTGTCTCGCATACAGGGTTATCGTTACCATCTTTCTAAATTCCATATATATGCGTTAGGATACTGTATTGGTGTTTTTCTTTCTGGTTTACTACACTTTTCTCCAACATTGGTTTATCCAAAGTGCTAGATTGTGTGAGGCTGGGGCCTTAGGGAAGTAAGAAGTTATTTACAAAGCAGCTTTTCCAAAACATCGATAATATCTGTAAAACACACACAAAATTGTAACCCCTCTTGGTTTAAAAAAGCTTCGTTTAGTGCACAACACAAAAATAAGTACATTTATTGATGTGTTCATTTTCTCTTTTCTTTTCAAACTTCCAAATCTGGAATAAATATTACAACAACAGCGATTAGAGGGTTCAAACTATGTGAACGTCAGATGAGCTTACTGGACGCCAGCCTAGCTGGTAAAAACGGGGCTGAATTTAAAGTCTCACAAGACCCTCACCTGTGCGCTAGGAGAATCCCAGCCTCTCAGAGCGGCCTGGCTATGCCCTTCTTGGCCACACCCCTTTGAGACACGCCCACATGGGGTCACGTCTTCCTGGGCCACGCCCCTTTGGACCACGCCCCTCCTGGACCATGCCTCCTTTGGACCACGATCTTTCTGGGCCACGGCCCCTTCTAGACCTCAGTGCAGCTACCAAGGAACACAGCCAGGGAGTCAGGACAGGGGTCACGCTTGCCTCTGGCCAGCGCCTACCTCGCCTCAGCTCCACTATGACATTGGATTCTGTCATCCTCAGCTTGGACAACGACATCTAAAAGACCATTTTCAGCTGCAGGTTCTACATATGTTCGATTTGTTTCACAAGGGCAGTTCCAAAAGAGGAGTCCTGTTTATATTTATAACCAAGACAACATATCTAATGGGCTAATACGCCGATGTGGAAGATGATCAGCGCTGAGCAGTGTCCCCTGGGGCAGCGAGGACTACAGTATATTCCAGACAATTCATGACTCATTAGTGGTTTTTTTTTTTTTTTTAGGAATGGAATTGAAGAACATTTCCAACCTCAGTTGCTTCAATGATAAAGATCCCAGCGTTGAATGTGAGTGTCCCATGCTTTGAGAATAAGTGGATGAATTTTCAAAACCCTCACCAGGGATCGGCTGTTAAGTAGTCCCCTTCAGTTGACAGACGTTGATTTCTGCGTATGTGCGTGGCCATGTTGCTTTCACCCAAGTGAAATACAGGAGGATGCACAAGATAAGAAAATCACTTTAAAGTCTGCTATTATTAGTGTCAGCATGTCCCTGAACGGGCAAGCTGGCCTTTGAAAAAGTGTTCATGCTTAACTGCAGTGCAGCAGGGTCAGGGGTAAAACTGGATGATTCACAAAGGGTCACCGGGGACAAAGGGGCAGCCAGACAGAGGGGGCTCTAGAACGTGCCACACGTCCCCCAGTACCCGTATTGCCTTTTCTGAGGTCTGTATCATCTCTCTCCCCTCCCTAGGAAGGAATGCTAGGAGAAGCCTTGGTTATTCTTTAGCAATATTTTCTTAAGAGGTCCTGTTACTGATCTTAACATCTAACATTTAAATCTCGCCCAGAATCATGCGCTTGCTTTGAACTGTATAATGTTCCTGGGTCTGTGGGTTGAGGGAAAGTATTTACTCCCTGTCTCAATTTCCAAGATTGAAAAGAGGGTTTATTACTTCCCTTCCTAACTCATGGGGTACACCATAATGGTGTAGTATAGTGTGTTAGTCACTTAGTTATGTCTGACTCTTTGGGACCCATGGACTGTAGTCCACCAGGCTCCTCTGTCCATGGGATTCTCCAGGCAAGAATACTGGAGTGGGTTGCCATTCCTTTCTCCAGGGGATCTTCCGACGCAGGGATCAAACCCAGGTCTCCTGCGTTGTAGGCAGATTCTTTACCATTTGAGCCAGCAGGGGCTTCAGGGAACACCAGAGCCATTCACAATTAGGACAGACTTAAATCTGCCTTGAGGTCTGCGGAGTGATATGCAAATATATGAAATTTTTTTTTTTCTCTTTTTGTCTTTGGATTTCAGCACCATTTTTTCTCAAGGAAGAGAAAAACCCATTGTTACAATCACCGTGTGGCTCCATGCCTCCTGCTAATGTGCTTCTGAGGAGCAGTTTTTAAATGAGAAGTTAAGGGCGCTGTTCTGATTGAAACAAACTAGTGTTGATTGCTGATCAGCCATCTGGAAAGGAGGCCACCTCAGGAAGGATGTGAGCTAATGAAAAAATGGGCCTGACTCGGGAGCGAGATGGGCCTCACGCCACCGGCCAGTGTGAGTGGCACGAGATGAGAGCGGTGCGGGGCGAGGTAGATGGAGAATAAGTCACTTCTGTCTGAGAGATTAAATGGCGAATTTGCTATTAAATGTGAAAGACATAAAATGGAATTATTGCATGGAGGATGTTGCCGCGGCTGGGCACCTCCGGCAGACGGTGTGGGGGTCCTGTCCTGCCGTCAACAGCTCCTTCTTCCTGCTGTTGCTCAATTAATGCTGACCCCAAGGTGTCGATTAAAGATGCGGAGGGCAGGGTGGTGGCCCTCAGACCAGGCTATGCAGCCCCTCTCACACAGGCCGTGGCTTCCCTGGTGACCTTCGGAAACGGTCCACACTGTGGGTGACGTTATTAGATGTACCCAGGAAGGCAGCTGATGACTCTCAGGACTTTGGTGCTTGGAGAGTGCTGAGTGGGGCAGCCTTGGATGAGGACCTCGTGGTGGGGTTGGAGGGGCCCAGGCCCCTTGGCTGTGACCGTGGGGACTCAGAGCGCAGGATGAGTCAAGCACTCAGTGTGGTCTGCAGGTCCGGGGAGCAGGACCCGCAGACACTCCCTGGATGCGAGAGACGACAGGGACTCTGCGCCCGGGGCACCCAGGGGCTGGGCTCGGGCTCTGCGCTGCCTGCCCAGCTCCGGACTCCCTCTCCTTTCTGTCCTGAGTCTGAGTGTCTGTACTAAGTGTGGGCGATGTGTCTGCTGGTCCTCACCCCTGTGTTTGAGACTGGGGGTGTTGTCCCACCATTTTGGCCTTACGTCTCTTTTCTCCCTGATATCTGGTAATTCTCTATGAAATTCAGGACCTCTGAAGAAGTGGAGAAGGAAATGGCAACCTACCCCAGTATTCTTGCCTGGAAAATTCCATGGACAGAGGAGCCTGGTGGGTTACAGTCCATGGGGTCACAAAGAGTCGGACATAACTGAGCAACTTTCACTTCCACTTCGCTGAACAAGTGGATTCTAACTTTTCTGATCCTGAAGTTCAGCTCCCTCCAGGCCTGCACTGCAGGCACTGCCCTGAGCCAGGGGCTCCCCTTGGTGCCTGCTGGGCCACACCTTTGGCTGCCCTGTCGGGGGTTGGAGAACCCTCTGGGGTCGGATTTGGATAGCCTGGCCTCTGTGTCTCCTTGCATGCTGGTGGAGAGTGTGGCTGGAGCCCATAGAATCAAGCACTTTGCTCTCGTTTTGTGAGGCTATTGGGACTGGCCCACAGGAACGACCCAGATTCGCTTCATGGCTTGGTCTGTTTGCATTGATTCTAGCCCCTGAGAAACTCCTGCTTGGGACTCCAGAGTCCTTTGGGTTTTTCAGGGCAATCTTTATACTGCAGTCTATATATATATATATATATATATATACACACACATATATATATATATATACACACATACACACACTATATATATATATATATATACTTTATATACATATATATACACTTTATATACACATATATACTTTATATACATATATATATCAGTTAGTTCA